>JAFVLL020013007.1:0-19227 GCA_021397915.2 Tor tambroides | reverse complement strand
TCTTTGCTGAGGTGGAACCTTAATATCACTAGTCTTCATAGTAACTCTTTTGGCATATTAGTTTCATAAACTCAAGGTCGCTCACGCTCCCATCTTGCAAAACAGTAAATCAAGTTATGGGAGAGTTAAAAAAAAAAAAAAAAAAACAATTTACCCAAGAGACTAATGATTTGCACATTCTAACCCCTCGTGTCAGTGAGCACACGGAATGAAGGCGGCAGCCCGGAGGAGTGAAATACTCCACGGATAGGGTCATTCCAACAGCCTCCTCCGGAGCCAGAGGGTCCGAGGGGAGCCCCTCGGTTCCGGCACTGTCGGCGAGCGCACCGCAGATGCTCCGGGGGGGAATCGGAGAGAGATAGGGAGCGAATGACATCACTCGCCGCTTCTACACCAACTGTCGTGAAAGTTTGGACCATCGTCCGCCCCCGTGCGATAAACGCCCACTCCCTTTTTCAGGCAAGAAGAGCCAGACAGAAAATATGTGGAAGAGTCAGGGATCCAATAAGTGATAATTTAAAGCTAACAGACTTCAGCCCAAAGAAACACCTCAAAAAAAATGCCAAAACAGAGAGAACCAAATCAGTATACAGTAATTTTTGAGTTGTTTAAGATTATTGTATAAATATTTTCTTTCTTCCTGTTTAATTAATGAGAAGCAGGTCATCTAAACAACTTATTATGATGTGCATCGTATCATGAGGTAGTTGGCAATATGTAGCCCTAGAGAGCAGGGAGTGTAATAAGAGCTACATAATAATGTCTACGATGCTGCATTTTCCACCGGAGTGAAAAGTTTCAAGTCCTGGGAGCAAAAAATAAACACGTCCATCACATACTATGTTAATTAGAAACAAATTAAAAACATATTTCTGTATATACAAAAATAACCCTGGTGGTTCCCAAAAGACTTATTTTAAATGTACTGTATAAAAACATATTGTATATTAATATTTCAAGTAACATGAAAGCTGTCTGATGTGTAAATGAGAATGACAGCAGAAACTCACAGTGCTAAGCTTGCTTGAGGTAATGATGATGCGTCGCTCATGCAGCATGCTGGCGTAGAGGTGCAACATGTTGTTCACATCCACTGCTACAAAGTACTCTGTTAAATTTCTCTAGAAGAAGGAAAAAATATGGTTGATTTAGAGAAATTATGGTATTTACACAAGTCACACCTAAAATGTTTGATTGCCATTGCATTCAATATTTTATTCAATTTCATTATATATTTTGTCTCGTTTTGTTTTATTTTATTTATGTTTTGTTGTTTAATTTTTTGTTTCATGTTTTTTTTTTGTTTGATATTTTGTTTTGTTTCATGTTTTGCTTGATGTATTGTTTCATGTTTGTTTTTTAATGTTTTGTTTTATATTTTGTTTTGCTTCATGCTTTATATTATGATTCAACGTTTTGTTTTATAATTTGTATTGTTGCAGGTTGTAATGTTTTGTTTCATGTTTTGTTTTAATGTAGTTTTTATCTTTTGTTTCATGTTTTGTTTTATATTTTGTTTTGCTTCATGTTCTGTTTTATTTTATATTTTGTATTGTTTCATTTTGAATTTGTTTTATGTTTTGTTTTGTTTCATGTATTGTTTTAATGTTCTGTTTTTATGCTTTATATTTCTTAATCTTTTGTTTTATATTTTGTTTTGCTTCATGTTTTTAATGTTTTGTTTTAGATTTTGTTTTGATTCTTGGTTTGCTTTAATGTTCTGTTTTTATATTTTGTTTTATGTTTTGTTTTGTTTTGTTTCATGCTTTGTTTCACTAATAGTCAGTTGATCTGACATGTTGTGCAATGACACTCATACATTAAGTGTGGCTTAAATTTGGGGCCTCTGTATTTGTGTCTGGGTTAAACATACTCACACTTTCAGGTATGGTGGGGAGTCCAATAATATCAGGAGCTATGAAGTATGAATGCTGCAGAAAACAGACAAGAAAATATAAAGATAAGGTCACCATTAAACAACCTTCCAGTATTTAGTGTTTATAGAACCTCCAACTTACTGTCTGTTCCACAACCAATAAATAAACCGCGATCGGCCTGAACTATGTCTGCGCTTGTTAACATCACACATACAGACAACAGATACGGATACATCAAGTCAACAAACGCCGATCCCCTGTGGACACTACCGGAGGAGGCTCCCGCATTGGAGAGAAAGTCTTTATTAAGGTACAAAAGCCAACTGCTCTGTTCAGACAGTATCAGAGGGGTCTGCCAGGCGTACGTTTGAACAGGCGAGCAAGTTTAATGTCTGGATCAAAGAGGCTCCGAAGCAAAGATCCCACGCTGCCTGCTAACTTTAGCACTTTTGTTTGCCTGTGTGGCACGCTCTGCTCTTTCCCAAGGCTGGGTCGCGATTCGTCATGCGTAAAGAGTACCCATCTGTTGCTCCACACATAGGTTCAACTTTTGCTGCCTTTGCGTATGTTCCACAAACAAATACAAGTGCGACTAGCATCCTCTAATACTCAAAGACGCTTTAAAATATTCATCTTGGATGCTGTGATCACATGACTCCAGCAATCGAACCAAGTGCCGTGCAATGTCAGAAACAATTTATCTGCACTCTATGTGTGTGTCCAGAGAGCTTTTGCTATAATCGTACAAATATAAACAGTCTGAAGATATCAATAAAGCAGATTGACCAAGTTCTCGTCTTCATGTGCTGACATGTGTTTATTTTCCCATACCGAGCAGCTGACTGCCCTCCGTGTCGTGGACTGCAGTTCCAGCTGGCGGTGGCCAACACTTTGCAGCCGTGTTTATAAAAATCACACATTATCAGAGCTTGTTATCACCGCGCTCTGTCTGCTGCTCCCTGTAGTGTGATCAGAATCCCAGACCCTGCACCCAACACCACTCCCCAACACACACACACACACACACACACACATCAGATTTAAACATTACTGCCCACACAGTGCTGATGGAAACCTCTCCTATCACCAAGACCCTCTTCCCAAATTCCAATAGCGAACAAACATTTCATGCTGCCAATCATTTTAACTTCAGAGAAGTTAAAGAGGAACATGACGGTGATTAGTGAACCCACCACCTGCTGGGAGACGGTACAGACAATTCCAAGAAACCCCTTCGGATGCCCTGATGGGCTTTTAGATCACAAGCTAAGGGCAAATTGTTGTTAACTAATCCTGAGCAACAGCAAGCTTTATAACTAGTGATGTCAAGTTCATTAGAGTCATCTTACTTTAATGTAGTGTGAAAAATAAATGTTTTAGTTTTATTCAATATATGATTGTTACATTAATATAAAACATAAAACATTTTAACTATATATCAATAACTAGTTTTATAATGCAGAGTTTATTTAATGGTTAATTATATTAATTAATTTATATTAATATATAACTATATGACATCCAGTGAATGTAAAGAACAAAAATATAAAAATGACAGTCAGAACATGATATTAAAGTGTGATATTAAAATATTACAGCTTGGAAAAAAAAAAAAACACTGGATGATGTTTTAATGCAATGTTCTTGAGCAGATATTCAAGGGTGCAGTGTTTATTTTTTTATCCATATTTAAATAAAAAGATAAATGTAGGCTAATGGGCAGAGCATCAAGGAGATTTCTTGAGCATAATTGCCTTTTGCTTTTAATTCAAAAAAAACTTTTGATATTTGAAAAGAGAATGCAGCAGTGTGGAAGAGCATGAATCATTTAGCAAGTTTGATTGTTTTCCAGAAAAGAAAGAAAAAAAAAAAAGAAAAAAAAAACAACAACTGACAACAAGACCCAGGATGGGTTTTTTGCCATATTTTTAAAAAAGAATAGAGCTGGTTTATTTGGCAAAATTGGAGAGCTGTCTCCCATGCGATTAGTGCAGCGGCTCCAAATTTCAGAACTGCCCCGTTCTCTCTCTCTCTCTCTCTCTTTCTTTTCATCCCTCTCCCTTCAGCACACTCACTCTCCACTCACCGACTGTCTGCTTCCTGGATCCTGCACTACTTGCCCATTGGCAAAATGTAAGTGGTTGCTCTTGCAAAAATGAAGGAAAGAATATAGACGGATTAGATGGAGAGATCAGACAGACAGACATATACATAGACAGACTGTAAAAAAAAAAAAAAAAAAAAAAAAAAGACATAGACTGCAAAATATTGACAGATGGATGGAATGAGATGCAGAGTAAAAGAACGAAGGACAGAATGACAGACTGAAAGAAACAACAGAATGACAGATGGATAGAAAGAATGAAAGAACGATTAATAAATAGAATGATAAATAAAATGATTAATAGATAGAACGACAGAATGATGATAGATACAGTAGAATGATAGAACGACAGAGAACGATAGACAGAATGATAGAACGATAGATAGAATATGATAGATAGAACGATAGATAGATAGACAGACAGAACGATAGACAGAACGATAGAACTATAGAATGACAGACAGAACGATAGATAGATCAACAGATCGATAGAACGATAGATATATAGCTAGAACGATAGATAGAACGATAGATAGATAGAATGATAGATGGAACGACAGAACGATAGATAGAATATGATAGATAGAACGATAGATAGATAGACAGACAGAACGATAGACAGAACGATAGAACTATAGAATGACAGACAGAACGATAGATAGATCAACAGATCGATAGAACGATAGATATATAGCTAGAACGATAGATAGAACGATAGATAGATAGATAGATAGATAGATAGATAGATAGATAGAACGACAGACAAAACGATAGAACTATAGAATGACAGACAGAACGATAGATAGAACGATAGAACAATAGATAGAACGATAGAATGATAGATAGATAGATAGATAGATAGATAGATAGACAGACAGATAGATACATAGATAGACAGACAGACAGACAGACAGACAGACAAGATAGATAGATAGATAGATAGATAGATAGATAGATAGAAAGAATGACTGAAGAATAGACAGACAGATAGTCATTGACTGGCAGTTGTTGCTGCTGCTGTGTTTGATGAGTCACAGCGTGTGTAACTCTGTCCAGCGTCTGCTATCAGAGCCAGAGGCCGGCGGTCCCGCTTCTGTTTCTAAACAAAGCGTCAGCCCTCCCCAGCACCTACCACACTCAGATTCACTGGCGTATTCGGCTTTGGCACGGGGTGGTTGTGCAGCGTTTCCAACATGTCGTTCAAGTCTTCTTCCTGCGAGGACAAAAAAGACAAATATGAAAAACCAACAAATGAAAAAAACACAACCAAAGGAGTACGAAAGAAAAACAACGGAACAGCAAAGCGCTTCCATGATTTAAAGCGCTCGGCGTAAAGTATTCCTACAGCAGTCTGCAGAAGAGAAATATATCCGACTGACACACATTTAACGAGCGATCCTGAGGTTAAGAGACGGTAAGCTAGGCTGCGGCAGACGCTTATTATTCCGGGGATGATTTATGGCGAACATTGGCTGTTCGTAATTAACCAAAGGTCCTTGCTCAGAGCGAGCGGCTTTAAGAAGCCATTGGAGAAAAGCTTTGCCACAAAACAGGCCTCAGGATTATAACGCTGAGCTTTTACGAGCTTTTATGACAAGAGTGCAATTTACCCTCTCAAACTTGCTGGAGAATAGCGATGCCGTTGCCGTTAAAACACGGTCTGACAACGAATAGTTAGGCACATATTTAGATTGCCCTTTCCTTGTAAGCAAGTTCCCAGATTAGCTGTGTGTCCAGAGCTTGCAGCATGTATGGCCGTGTGTTTGTACGTACGTACGTATGTGTGTGTGTGTGTGTGTGTGTGTGTGTGCCGCTGTCACGAGAGCCTGGATGCTCACACGCATGGTCAGTAACACAGCCTGAGGAAACACTTCATTTACCCTCGCCATAAACCTTCAGCGCTCTTGTCATTCCTCGTCAGTCAACGCTGCCTCACGTGGAACGCAACGACAAAAGTCAACCCGATCATGCTTACTCGCTTAAACAATTCATTTATGCGTATTAGAGTTTAGGTTTGTTTGGACAGTTTGTAAGGGGGAAAAAAAAAATTGTATTTTTTTTTAATCAGTTCTTATTGGTAATATTTTCAATTTTCATTACAGTTTAAACATTTTTTTATTTTTATTTATTTATTTTTGTCATTTTTAGTATTTTTGTTTTTTTTTATAAGTCTACATAAATTTTGATTATTTTTTGGTTTTTATTTCAGCTTCAGTTTTAGTTATTTTAGTACATCAAGTTAAACTAAATTAAAAACAGAAATGTTGCCTTGGCAATTATTATAAATAAACATTAAATGTTTATTTTTTTCAAGTACCAAAATAGTTTTTCTTGTTTTCTTCAGTTTTGTTTTTCAGATTTGGTTAACTAGTCAACTACGTTAACTCTGCCGCCAAACACTGGCAATACATACATAAATACATATTATCATTATTATTCTTTTAAAATAGTTTCATTCTTGAAACATTAGCAAAAGCATTCTTATATTGACATTCAATGCAAATGTCTATCTAAATAGTTTGTAAAAAGCACTGGGCACAATTTTTTTTTAATTGTTCATAAGTTCATTCTTATCTAAATTTCTGCACTTGAAAATTGTTTTATGAATTATTTAGGTGCATTTGTTGTGCTCGCATTTCATGAATAAGGCCCATTTTTAAGCGAAATTGTCATTTTTCACATTTTTGTATAAACTATTTAAATTTCATGCAAATTTCGGTTTAAATTGTACGCGAAAACAATTTATTTAAAATTCTCCGATACAAATCAAATTCAAATAAAAATCGTACATAAATTTCTGACCAAATAATTTGTAAACATTTCCTTTCTAATATAAATATTTGCATTTAAAGCAAATGTCTGTATAAATAGTACCGCCAAAAAACATTTTTGACCTAAAATCGTCATACACAATGTGAACGTGTACATTTACAATGTAAATCCTTTCTAAATCGATTTTCGCTTTGAATGCAAATTTGGAGATAAATTATCGCACAGTTAAAAAAATACACAGTGTCTACTGCTTAGAAACATATTCTACAGGCTTTTTATTTGTCATTTTTATGTTTGTATTATGTGTACTGTGTTTATTTGTATCAAGTAGCACTTCTTTTCCCAAAAGAAAACTTTCTGAATTGCAGTTTTACCATCTGTTGACCGCTACAGTCTCATAAATGAAGCTAAATCACTTTGAAAGTTGCACTGAATAAGCATCTGCTAAATGCCTTAAATAAAAATCATACAGAGAATGTACTACACATAATGAACGACATGAAATTTGAAGAATGAGAGAAAACTAAAAGGCATACATTTGGTAATGGAACAGGGTCGACGACACTGGCTTAATTCCCGACCCCTGTGACTCCCAGTGTACTCAGCCCATGATTTGTTTGTGTAGAGGAGGCTTGGACTTCCTCACTTCTCTTTCAGCGGCTCCGTAACACATAACTGAACGATAACAGACTGATAGAGAAACTCCGAGCGCTTCAGTTAGACGCTGGCTCCACACAGACTCTGTTTTTCATTTGATGTTAGCTTAATATTTTCAACCCCCTTTTCCTAATTCAAACTTTTCTTCGTCTCCTACTGCTGTGAAACTTTCAGAAAGAAAAAAAAAATGATTTGGCACAGTGTATTTCCTGACAATTTGTTTTCCCGTATATCATAAGGACTGACTTCCCGTTCGATGCTCGGTCTGTTAAATGTCAACAACACTGCAAAGCAAAGCGCAACCAACCAACTGTGCCTGTTTCGCTGAGACGGATTATAGATGACGTTTTTCTTTTTCCTTTGTCTTTACACAAAACAAAACACTCAAGTTTTGCTTTGCAGTGGCACTTTTGGCTCACAGGCTGGATGGCAGGAACGTGGGTAATTTCGATGCTATTTGTGACATTAGCCGTTAGCTCAATAGGGGGTCCGGCACGGTGCAATCAGCCAGTGACCTCACAGAGAAAACTTTTTTTACAGTTACAAATATTTACAGTTACTATAGATACTGTTTGATCTGTTTACACATTCAAATTTTAACTCTTAACTTATGTAACGTTTTGGCTCCTAATGTTTTCATCTGCATGAGCATTTAAAAATGTGCATTAATTTTACAAAAAAGGTGACATTTAATGTACTTATTAATGTGTAAACATTTAATAAATGGATGTAATTTTGCTCAATTTTTCCATATGAAGATGAAGACTTCTCTTGACTTCTCTTCACTTGTCTAATGATTTGATAAATAGTCTATTTAGAAATTAACATTAAATTTGTAAAAATTTTTTTACATATTCATATTTACGTAACGATTTACAGTATAGCATTTAATGCAAATTTGTGTTAATCTTATAACCATTTTTGCATAAATTGCCACATTTTATGCACATTTCTGTGTAAATCACAAAACCATGTGAGAAATGTGCAACTTGTTTTAAAAAGTCTGAAACTGTACTTAATACTTAACGCAGTTCTTAAAATATATATATATATATATATATATGTATGAAGAGTTCAGATGCAAAAGCCTAAGTGACGTCTGAAATTTTCTTATAAAATGAGCATTTTTCTCAGGCTCCTATGTTTATGTTCAGTTATTTCACTTTAATGTCAACGAATATAACTTATTCATTGCCTTTAAAGTGAAATTACTGAACCTACACACAAGAGCCTGATGAAAATGTTCATTTTAGTGTTCATTTAAATGTTCATTCAAGACTTCAAATTAGCTGTTTTAAAAAGTCTGTAAGTCTGTACTTAAAAATTTGCTTTAAAAGCAATAATGTAGTTAAAAATGGTCTTTTTTTACCATAAATGATCAAATTTAATGCAAATTTCTGTTAACCTTTCATAAACTCATTCTTATGTGTTGTATTTTTTTTTTTTTCCAAGGGTAAGAGTATTTAAAAATTTGAATTAAAAGTGATCATTTAAGAACGGTTTTATTAACAATTAATTCTTGTGTAAATTGCAGCAATTAATGTATATTCTTGTGTAAATAATAAAACCATTTTTAGAAATGTGCAACTTTAACCTAGCTGGTGTTTAAAAAAAAAAAAAAGTCTGCATGAAATGTGATAATGTGCAAAATTGTTCATAAACCTGTTATTAAATAAATTATCACATTAAGTATCTTTTTGAAATGACTGAAAATTGAATGCAAATTTCTGTGTAAATCTTGTGTATTGTAATTGTGTTCATTTTTTCCATGTGAAGACGAGTTGAAAACTTAACTTACCTGGTGTTTTGATAAGTAGTCTGCAAGGGTATTTAGCAGCTTATAATAAATCTCAAACCATGGGAGATAGCTGTCAAAAAAAGAAGAGAGAGAAAGAAGAAAAAACGCATTAAACAATTATTTATTAGAACACTTCTCAAGATAAAGCTATAAAACAACACTGTAGCCTCATTCAAAAGGGCGATAATTTTCTCAAATCCACCACAGCCGATTCTTCCTCACCTTGACTTTCAACCTGGTGGGCTTTAGAGCACTTTCGGCTACAGTGAACCTTATTATCACATTCTTTGTACTCGCTGACACTTGCATTTTAAACATTCCAGCCATGGAGCGGGCTAAATAAAAGTATTTGGTTTCTTCAACAAAAACACAAGTGGTCCACTGTAGCCTGTAATAAACCAGGGATGGGATGGTTTACAAGCATGCTGCGCCCAGATGCACAACCTGAACCTCGTCGTCGTACTACATATGTCACCCTTTTTTTTTCTCCCTAAAATTAATTTCCTAGCAGGAGTACAAAAAATAATTCACACCTTATCAGTGTGTATTAACTAATCGCACAACGACTAGCCAAGAGTATCTGCAACATTGTGTGCGTTGCCGCCTGACAGAATCTTGGCAAAGTTGACAGGCCTTTAAAGATGGAACGCGGCCAATGTGTTGTTTTGGCTTGAAGGTTGTAAGAACACACACCATTTATTTAGTTATGCAATCTAGTGAAAAAATGCGGCCTGCTAGCGGGCTCTGACTTTTTTCTTTCCCGGTATGTAGGCGTGATTACAACACGCATT
Source organism: Tor tambroides (assembly GCA_021397915.2). NCBI lineage: Eukaryota > Metazoa > Chordata > Actinopteri > Cypriniformes > Cyprinidae > Tor > Tor tambroides. Next base: position 9,228 of record JAFVLL020013007.1, on the reverse strand, counting down.
ACGACTCGGTCTGAAATCTCACACTTAACCGAGAGCGATTACATCAGCTATTCTTTTCAAACGCGGAGCTTCGACTTTTGTTTGTCGCTAATGCTTGATTAGTTTAATTGGCAAAAGAAGAAGCTTAAATTAATAGATGCGGTAATTTTTAAGAAAGAAGAACAAGCTTATCGTCTGATCCCAGTTGAACCACATAGCACGAGTTTTTTTTTTCTTTTCCCTTTTTATCCTTCCACGGGTCAGTGAGCTCTCCAGCAGACTGGAATTAACAGACAACAAAAAACACAACTAAGTGTATCTAATGCAAATTTTCATATTTGCGAATCCATAAGGGGCCAATGGCACGGCATTCCCAGGGACGTGCGCTCAAGCATGAGACTTTCAAGTCTGGGTGACCATTAACCTAAAACAATCATCTCTTAACATGCCAATATTTTGACGTGCACGACGACGTTCGCAAACCAGGTCACACATTCCAAATTAAACGTGTCTATGCAAATTTCTAGACGGATGAAGAAAAAGGAAAAAAAAAGCATGACGTGTTGTTTGAAATATCGCAATCGACCGACACCTTGCTCAAGCTGCATTGCACAACAAAGAAAAATCATTAGCTATCTCTCTCTCGCTCGCGCGCGCTTTGTTTAAAATGCGAGGCTCCTGGATGCTAATCCTTCATTTTTCACATGTGAAGGGGATTTAAACGGGAGCCTCTCCTTGTCAGAAAGCTACGGCAGGTCTTGGAGAGCACAAACACTCATTATACTCTTAAATGAGAGCATGTAAATCTTTTGTTTTAAAGTCAAATAAATCACCGCTCTATAAGCAGCAGGCTTGCGTTTATGAAGACATCCAGGGAGGAATACCTTTCCCGATTCATTTTTTTTTATTTTAAGTCATAAAGCAGAAGCACACAATTTTTCTTCTTGTTTTAACTTTTTATAAATAGGCTGAGGGGAGCACGGCACCCCAGCCCAATCTCTTCACAGCTAGTAAGTAAAAATGTGTTTGTATTTGGCAAATCCTCTGATAGAGGAACATTCATCATGCTGAACTGTGCTGAGACGAGCCAATCTCAACGGCCCTTTTAGGTTCTCTAGCGCCGTGTGTATTCGGAGAGTAAACCAACTTATCTGTGGCTTACTGGCAATCCCTAACAAACTCGAGCTCCTTGCTTCCACAGCCAGAAGCATCAGATAAGCTCCAGCAAACGGTTTGATAGCCAGAAAAAAAAAAAAAGACAGAAACTGACCACCAGTGAATGAGAGAATGCGTAGGTCATGACATGATTAGAAATGATTTATTTGTGTTTTCGAGTATTAAGTGTGAACTACTTGAGCACTACTTCTGAGCCGAAACTTAACTTTTGTGAAGACAGCTGCTGGGTTTTAATCTAGTTTTAGAACAAAGTCTGAAAATAAGGGATTTAAAACCTGGCATAAAATATTACAAAATTAATAATATATTAAACATTCTTCACTATTTCTAGGTCACTAATCAAAATGAAAAGTGCTGCTGTCATTAAAGCAAAAAAAAAGGGGGGGGGGTCATAAAATTTTTCATTTTTAAAACTGTTATTCTGAAAAAAAAAATGTTTTACTGATTTAGAAAAAAAAATAAAAAAAATCTCACTAGTGGTCTCAAAGTTCAAAATTCCACTATAAATCAGTTTAAAGTCATATTATGCATTTATTTTGAAGTTTTAAACTCCATGCACGGCCTTTTACGCTTGTAGGACCTAATCGGCCCTTAAATCAACATGCATCCTAAATCATTGGAGGTATTTAGGAGCTTTAAAAGCAAGTCAGCTTGCACCTTGTATCCTTCCCAAGATGAGATACGATTACACCCAGACTTTTCCTGAGTTTTATGTTCAGCAGAGGGAAAGAAATATCGCTAAATGGCCACTAACTGAAGAAAACCTCCGCTGTCTGAGGAAGAAGCCAAGACGGGTCCCAGCCATCAAATAAAACGGGCGAGAGAGCGCGAGAGAGAGGGGGTCTATTTCATCTGGGGTCTCGCATATGTCCGAAGGCTATGCGCTCAGAGTGTCCGAAGGCCGGATGGGAGGCGAGGGTGGGGTAAAACGGAACGCTTGTGTTTTTGAAGTGGTTTGGCCTGAAGGAACCCTGGCCTATTTGGCCTGGGTTAAACCTGCAAAGCTACAAATGGCTGTCCATATAAAACTGTCCCTCTCATTAGGCAACTTCCTCGTGTAAGCTTAGGTGACAATTTTACAGTCCCAGCACTTCAACAATCACAAGGACACAAACTGTTTTAACCCCTTAACTGTCACCCCCCCTTTTTGAAAATATACTTGAAAGTGCACTATTTAAATTTAAATTGTTATAATTCATGAACGCTTTTGAATACAGACCTAAGGTTGGTCTCTTTTTAAAGAAGACAATCAGCAGATTATTGCAAAAGTGAAATCATTTAAAAAAAATGAAAGTAAAAAAAAGTTATAAAAAAGTTTAAATTTACTGTAAAAAATTTTTTACTGTATTATTTTTATTTTATTTTATATCAAATGAATATTTTACAAAATAGGTTTTAATCCAAATTTGGCATAAAATTAAAGCCATATGTCTAAATAAGTTGTGTTCCAAATTTGAAGTTGATATAAAAAAAATTGAGGTTACTATGCAATTTTGTTTAGGCGTTATACCACAAACAGCCACCGGGTGCCATCCAAACCCCATTGAATTTTTTTAATGCATTTTTCTGTCACAAATGTCTAAATTTCTCTGTCAATATTACTCCGATCACAAAAAGACCACCAAATATGGAATCCTGACCTTTCCGACAATATGTATTTTGTGAAGATTATAAAAAGTTTTGATTCTAAAAGACCGTAATACATTGTGTAATATGACACTTGACACCACCCACTAAGGGGGAGGAGACCACCAAAAGATTTTAAGGTCCAATTTCCATGGTAACGCAATGTCCAATTTCAAAATGGTTTTCACAGGATGAATTTTGAGGTTTTAAGCTTTCAAATGATAATTTATGATGATTACTAAAATATTTGATAGGGAAAAAAGATAACAGAAAAAAGAGCGCCAAGCGTCCCACAGGTGCGACGGTGACAGTTAAGGGGTTAATTACTTTTCTTTTATATTCTGGTAGAGATTGTAAATGTGTGTGAATAAGAAAAAAGTCTCCTTTTATAAAGTCACTTTATAAAGTTATTTATGTTCTTAGAAGATCTAAAAGATCAAGAGAAAAATTATATATAATTTTGAAAATTTATATAACATGCCAAACGTCATATATACATATACACACACACATATACGTATGTATATATGCATTTTTTTTAATAAATACATTTATTTTAAAAAATAATTCATTTTTCCTATCCTGCAGAAGGGGGAAGAAAAACCAACTTTCTTTAGGTCTTTTGTTACATTTGACCATGTTCTTACCGAAAAGATTACATAAACAAAAGAAGTCTAAGGTCTTAAAGAAAAAAAAAGGAACAAAACTTTGAATGCATTTCTTATTATGAATGAAGGAAGTCATGCAAACTACTCAGAATGCATAATGAATTTTATACATCATATGTCAAATGAATTAGCATGTAAAACTCAGTGAAAGGGACAGGGGAGACTCTTGCTAATTGGCAGCAGGGCTTCATGCATAATTATTGGTGAACCGTCTCCGGCATGCCTCTGTGCCTGAATAACGAGGGGAGAGAAAGAGAGAAAAACACACACACACACACACACAAAAACAAAGGCCATCCTGGCCAGGGTGGGAGGAGGAGAGATCTCGACAGGAGCTCATCATGACAATGATAAACCTGCGATTGTCCATCAATACCATGTAGACGGAGAGGGAAAAAAAAGTGATATGTCCCAGTTGAGCTGCTCTGAATTACTAAATGTATTTGTATTATTAAATACACTGGTTTATCGTTTATGTAACACGCAGTCTTCAATCTCCAGCTTTCCATTCTCAGTGGAACAGCTCAGACTGAAAATATGAAAGCATTTGCCATCATATTAGGATCTAAAAAACAAACAAAAAGAGCATTCCTGTCTGTTTATTATTATTATTTCATTAAAGTGAAGTATTGTTTGCTTCAAATCCCTTGATTTCATAATCTAGAACTGATCTGGAATTTCTCAAGAAATGCCTCTTCAATCAATTAATCTATCTGTGATATATTACTAGTGTACTATGAGCGTGAAATCTCCCATTATTCATGCAGATGAAAATATGATTGCAAATTGGCAAATTATTCACTTCAAAAGTTAAAAAAGTGCAATAAATAAATGAATAAAAAATCTCTTACCTGAGCAAACAGATGCAGACCCTGCAGCCAGACGTCAGCCGACAGAAACCAAACCTCTGCTTGCTCTCAATGTCTGTGAGCACAAATGTGAAGTTCTGGCCCACCTGAGTCTGGGACACTCTGCAGCACACCAAACAGAGAGGGGGAAAAATTTAAGTAATCTTTATTATTAAAGTATAAACTTCAATTAGATTTGATGGAAACACTGTGTTAGACGTTGACTGTAACTTTGACCATTTTCACATTCATTCAAAAGCCAAATTTACTCATATCTGAGTAAAAATTCAGAAAAGCTACTAATAACAGGCTGTAAAAATTTCCATGCATTAACTAACTTCATTTACATTACATTTAAGGTTGTAGGAACTAAACCAAGGGTGACAGTGTAGTTATCTCCACTAGATGGCAGCAACAAAGCTTCAGCTGGAAGGAAGTGAACTTCTCACACAGCACATAAACTATACAACAGAGCTTTCCATTTTTCATTTCCAAAAGCAAACAACCCAACACACACACACCGCTGTGAGAAGAACACATTTATTCAGGAGACATGTCTACCATCATGCCAGTTAGAACAGACAAGCAAACAAACATTGTTTACCGGGGGCGGAGATCTTAATTTCTATAAAGGTGCTTTATTTCTACGGACCTCTCAGTGAAAGGTCTGACATTAGAAACAGAAGTAGAAGCAAAGGAGGTGTGCGGCTCCACCCTGTGAGTTATTTACGACAGCCTCTTGTGCGTGTGTGAATGCGTGTTGGATAAACAAACATCCTCATTTTCCCAATTCACACATCGATTAACTTGTTTTCCAGAAGCATGAAGGACGTCCTACCTTTCGACGTCAAATGGGAAGCAGAACTTAGGCACCGTCTGCAGGACCTCCTAGAATGAAACACAACAAAAGACATTAAGAGCCATTCAAATTATGTTACTGTTCACTAACTGATATTAGTTAAACGCATTTAATTCAAAGATAAGCCTTAATTAATGGTTATGACATGCTATGATGTGATAAAGAGGATCGTGTGACATAATATGCAAATTTTTGTTAAAAAATAGGTTTTTGCATTTGTCTGCCAGACAAAAATTGTAAGCGCAACTGATTTGAAAAGTAAAAGCACACTTTTTTTGCATGATCTGAGGAATTATCCATGCTAACAGTGCAAACTGTGTTAATCCAATGAAACCGTTTCAATAAAAATACTCGTAAAACCAAACAAAAGCTTGCAAACAAATGGATTTAAGTTTTTAGTGCATTGCTAAATGTTTTTTTATTGCATTGCTAAATATTTGCTAAAGTGTTTTCATGGTTGCGTATGGTCTCAAGTCAAAAGACAGCTCCAACTCCCTGTCTCTATGGTATTCTTGTCCCTAGATACAGCTCTAATGTAAGTCTAATGGACTTTCGTTTGCCAGACGAAAACCATAAGTGCAATTGATTAGAAAAGTAAACACGTACCTTTTCTCAACAAATTGCATGGTTCGTAGTACAAATTGTTAATCAGATCAAATGGCTCTGTTTGAAATCAATATTTATTAAGCAGAAAAGTAGCTGGCAAACAAATGAGCAAACGAATGCATTATTAAATTCTTTTTTAATTACATTACTAAATGGTTGCTAGGTGGCTAAGTATTGTCTCAAGTTAAAAAAGCCACAACACTCCACACTTCTATGATATTCTAGTCCCTAGATACAGCTCTAATGTAAATCTAAGAGATTCGTCCGCCAGACGAACGTGCAATCATTTAGAAACGTAAAAGTGCACCTTTTCTCAAACTCCATGGTTTGTAGCGCAAACTGTTAATCAGATGACAGTTTCTCATTTCAACTAAATATTCATTAAGTAGAAAAGTAGCTGACAAACGAATCCCCAAACGAAAATATTTAAATTTTTAGTGCATTGCCAAATGTTTTAATTAAATTGCATTGCTAAGTGGTTGTTTGGTAGCTACATATCGTCTCAACATCTCTATAATATTCTGGTCCCTAGATATAGCTCTAATGTAAGTTTAAGGGATTTTTCTCATGATTTTTGTCTGCCAGACGAAAATCCTAAGTTGATTAGAAGAGTAAAAACACATTTTTTCAACAAACTGCACGATTTGTAGAGCAAACTAATGAAATAACTATTCATTATGCAGAACAGTAGCTGGCAAACGAATGGATTTAAAGGGAAACGACATCAAGCTGACCTAAAGGAGAGGGTGATCAGAGGCTAAAATAATTAGTGGCCATTAGCTCATTGATCGTTTCGCTTGAGGTGTGGGGACGATGGAGGTGACGGCAGATTGTTGGAACAATGCTGAGCAGCACCAGGGGTTCAGAGGAGGTGCGGGAAGGATAGGAAGGGGGGGCAAAAGGATGCCTAGCCTTTGGGGTTTTACCTTCCTGCACAGCCCCAGAGGGAGAGTCCTAGCACCAGCAGCATATGGATTTCCATAGCCATATGGGTTAGCCACGTCTGGCCAGTCCTGCACCGTAGACTAGCCATGGGGAACTGCCAGTGATCCTCTGCTCAAAGTATAACAAGCTGCAGCCATTCAAATGAACGGCGCAGGTGTATTTGCGGGCAGCTGGGTAGTTCAAATGCAGCTTCCATACCCGTACATGCCCTTTAAAACGAAATTAATCGTTCAACGTGCGTGTATGTGCGAGGGTGTCTGTTTTTGTTTGCGTATATATGCAGGCACGGATGATGACTGGTTGCTGTTTTTCTCTGTGGGAGGCGGTGGTGCTGATGGGGGAAGACAGAGTGAGAGAGTTAGTATGTGATACAGAGAGCGGCGAGGAGATTGAAGGCTCTGGCAGGCGAGAGAGAAACGTTGGCAGCGGCAGAAACATCCTCGCCGTGTCGTGGCGCGGCGGATGACTGTACGGCAGTAAAGCTGTCACGCGTACGCAAGCCTGATGCTGCCGTATGTGACTGCTACTATCATTAACTCCTATAGGCGCTTCCCCCCGAGTGTTTATGCCAAGCTGCGCCACGCTTTTGCAGAAGCGTATGCAAACGGATGCTACGCAAATAAAATTGTCTCCTTCGCAGATGCAGAAGTTGTCCCAGGTCTGGCCTGCTTGACGCCAGTCAGCGCTGGTCCCTGCTGTCAATCCGAGTTGCTTGACAGGAACTTGCAATGGAATTCACACTGGAAATAACATTCGGATTAGACGAAAGGCGATATTTGTAACAACATGCAGCTGAATGAGTCCATTCATATTGCAATTAAAACGGTCTAAAGAAATAAATAACTGCAAGCCATAATTAGGACCAATGAAACACCAAATCCTGTACCTTCGATGTCAACATAAAATGGTGTTTGCAGTACTTGATTTGAACTAAAAAAATGGTCTTTATGTGACAAACTGAGAGGAAAATAAAACAAGATATTTTGAAGAGTGTTTTGTCCATGCAATAAAAGTCAATGGGTTCCAAAACAACAAGATCGGACCCCATTGACTTTCATTGTACGGACCTAAACATGCGTTCTGCAGAAGTAAGTCACACGGGTTTAGGACGACACAAAGGTAGGCAAATGACAGAATTTCCATTTTTTGGGTTAACAGTCCCTTTGAATTAAAAATTGATAATGTCAGCTAAACAAGAAAGTCATTTCGGGGCATAACAAGTTTAAGCCCCGTTCACACCAAGCATGATAACTATAAAGTTAACGATAAAGATAACGATATTAGCATCCACACCGGCGAACGATATCGTCTGTTTATTCTGCCGCTTTAAATTCACGAGCTCCTTATAGCAGGATGGATTCTGATCGGATGTCAAAGTTTGTATCGTTCATCAGCTGAAAAAAAAAATAGTTCTGAAAGTGATTCCAACGATATCGTTTCTCTGTGCCTTTATCGTTATAGCTGTGGTGTGGTCTCTGCTATTCTTTAATACTGAGAACGATTTTTAGAACTATATCTTAATCGTTATCTTTATAGTTATCGCCCTTGGTGTGAACAAGCCTTTAGATTGAATGTAAATACTAAATCTACCAGAAACTTATTTGATTTCATGTTGACTTCAAGTGATTTTCAAGTCCATTCATATCCACTGGCATCCAAGTGAAATATTCTCCCGATTCGCCTCAAGGTATTAGTAGCTCTAAATCTCGGTACGCATGAGCATTACACACCTTTTTCTCTCACCGTTTTATTACTATTCATCCAAGTGATCAGGGGACTATACCAAAGCGAGCTCTGGGAGGAGAGTCGGATCGTGTGAAGAGGTGTAACGTGAGTTGCTATCGTTTCTGTTGTTTGGTTGTACTGTTTTTTCCCCTTTCCCTGCCTCCCTCCCAACCATTTTCCCAAGACAAAAGAATATAAAACAGTTAATGCATTTACAACTCACTGGAGGAGGCAGGGTGAACTCTGCAGGCTGCATTATTTATTTACTGTTGAGACAGGGATATCACTCAATGAGACAGCAGTCTCCATTCCCCCCGGTCCCACTGCGGAGGCCTGCAATCACAGCTTCGCCTCTATCACTATCTCTCTCTCCTCCACCAGCAGCATTTATTACCACCCCACGCTACCAGGAGACACTACCGCTCCCTCCCTGAACTCCCTGCAGAGGAAGGGAGCTTCTCCTGGGCTGGATGGGAGCAGAAGATCCAGCACTGGCATCAGCAGCAGCAGCAGATATCAGGGGATGTGCTGCTTCACTCGGCTTCTGCATAATGATGACATTCATACCCCAAGCCAAACTGCCCGATTTTGATGGGTGCAAGATCAGAGCCAGAAATGGTGAAACCACAACACAGACACAGGGTCTTCAAATACCTGAGGACGTCTACAAAGTTGCTTTCAAAAGTGCAATTACAACAAACATCTAGTAGTTAGATCAATGCAATAATTGAAAAAAAAATTGCAAAAAAAAGAAGGAAAAAAAAAGAAATTTATTGCAATTTATTTCTAAATTGAT
>JAFVLL020013006.1:0-11042 GCA_021397915.2 Tor tambroides | reverse complement strand
ATCTCATTCTGTTTCCTCCACTATTTTTAGATGCATTTTGTCCATAGAAATGCATTATTCAGTGCCGTAATTTGAGTAACCAGCTGAAGTTGGACTTGCACTGTGGGCAGACCCGATTAATCGATAATGAGAATCGTTGTCGATGATTTTCATAATCGATAATAATCGATTTTATCGATTAGTTGTTGCAGCCCTACTTTGGAGCATGCTTGGAATTTAATTGTATGTGTGTTTATCATTCATTCAATCAACTCTTTCAAAAACTGATTAATTCAGGTAGGAAGTGCCACTGCTATGATTTGTTTGTAACTATTTCCATTGGCGGAATGTAGATGTAAGTTATATCAACTTCTTGTTTATGGAGCTATTGTATAAAAAGCAATATCTCATTTGCAATCGTACTGTTGTTTTGAATATGTTATTGCTTAAGTAACATGAATACAGATTGCAAAGGTAGCTAAGCTAAAGATACAAAACAGTAATTTTACAGTAAGAGTAGCATATTTTTAAAAAATGTTTTAAATTATTCAAACAAACACAGACACACAAACATGAAAACTCCATTTATATCAGTGAGAAAAAAGTTGAATTAAAGTTACGTAAAGTTGAATGAATGAATGAATGTTTAGTTTGTTGAATTTAGATTTTTCAGGCTGGTAATGATGACCTCTAGTGGCTTTAAGTGTTGAGGCATGTAACAAAATCCGACCTGCTCTGGCCTGTCAGGATATTATGTGTTTCTCTGTGTGCTCAAGGGAGGTGGACTGGAATGTTTTCATTTAATGTTTACCAAAATCCAATTTTGACTATTTATCTGCTACGTTTCCACTTGTGTTTCCTTCCTTCCTGTTAAGCATTTAAACTGCTTCAGTAAACACAGTTTAAATACATGGGTGGGATAGAGACATTTGATAGTAGTTACATAATCTTTAAAGCTGTAGAACATTTCACCCAATCCATGTCTTCAGGGGCTTCAGAACAGAATTCAAAGTGTGACTCTATTTCAGTTCTGTGTTGACAATGTTAATTTGCTGATATGTATGCAATCAAAGGTTATTTTTTTATTTCTTTCATGCAGTGGACTCGCAGTCATAAAATCAGATTAAGGCAACCCTGGCAACCTTTCACTCTAAGCTATTAATAAACCAGAATAATTCACCACTTACAGCTCTGGCAGCCCCAGAATTGACCACAGACCCCATGGGACCAGCTTTAAACAGCATGTCACTAGTCAATCAAATAACCATGGTGACAGAAGAATGACCAATTCCCAGATGCAATCACATGACCAGAGCAGCTTTTGAGTCTTTGAATGAATTTTAATAATGCTGGGGTGAGGGTATCCATCTGTTTGGGGGATAATGCTGGTAAATTCATTTGTCAGTTGACTGGCTAACCGACTGCTGACCATAAACTGTAATGTTGCAGACATCATGCGATCGCTGCTGCTGAGCAGACACCACAATGACATACAAAAACCTGCTGACTTACCACAGGAGGATGAGGGACAGAGAAAAGAAACAGAAATCTAGAATAGATAAAAAAAAGAGAAGTAGAAATGAGGAAAAAGATATAGAATAAGATATAGGATGAAGCCACAGCATCATAAGTGTTGTGTGTGAGTGGCAGGGAGTGAATACGGTTTTGGATAATATATATGTATATATGTATGTACATTTTTATTATTTACATTTTATTATTTTGTGTAAAAATAAAATAATTATTTAATACAAAAAATATTTTTATATCAAATTTTATATTATATTTTATGAAAAAAATAATTGTATAATTAAGTATAAAATATTTTTAGAGAAGACAAACTTATTATATGTTCATATTTCATTTTACAAATATTAAACTTTAAAATAATAACATTTCAGAGAAAAATATGCTATGTTTAATAAATAATGATTGTTCAACTGGTTCACACTCTTATTTATACACATATAATTGGAATATAGTCTAGTGTACTCAAACACTCTGAACAGGAAAGTAGAATATTAAAGTATGTTTGTGTTTGTTCAAGCAAAGCAGCCTCATGTTCAGAACAGGAACACAGATATTTAACGTTTCAGAGTCCACATAGAACAACTAGTATCCAATGTAATGTAATAGGTTACAGATTACAAGTTACCCTATTTAAAATGTAATAAATAAGTGTAACTATTTAAATTACTTTATTAAAGTAATATAGCTGATTACATTTGATTAGTTTTTGATTACTTTTCTACATTTCTAACGGATGTTTTCAACTGTTAATCAGTTAATCAGCTCTTAGACAGGTTGTAGCCTAAAACTTTCATCAGCAATGTGGGCTTACGTATTAGGCATATGTGCTGCAAATTCAAACAAGACAACCAATCAAAAGCATCAGAATAGTATCGCTTTACTAAAAGGCCGTTAAATGGCAGGAGGCATAATGCACATCTCAAACAGGCAAAACAACAAAGTAATATTATTCAACACATCCTAACTTTTTTTACAGAAAATATTCAGATGTAAACCCCTTTGTAAGAGAAATGTTATGAAACATTTTCATAAGTAACTGTAATTTAATTACACATTTCCCCCCAGTAACTGTAACGTATTACAGTTACATTTATTTTATAATTAAGTTACGTAACGCCGTTACATGTCACTAGTTACTCCCCAAAACTGCTAGTAGGTGTAGGACAAGTGAATTGTGTCCCAACACCTCAAAGTTATTTCCATTATTCAGTGAAAAAGCATTTTTGGGTGTGCTTGAACCTGTGTTCATTTTTGCGTCTGTGTTCATCTATGAGTGCAAAACTCTTTCATGCTGGTACCCTTAATCTCTCTTTATAAACATCCATTTGGAGTTCCCCTGGCCTGTGAGATCACCATGGATTTACACAGTGGGAGTCAGCGCTACTTCAGGACGGCTGAGAGAGGCAACAAAAGAGCAGAACCACTGCCTTTGTTGGCTGGTTGCCGTCGCATATACCATCTGCACTAACTGCCATCTGTTTTGTGTTGCTTTAAATTAGGCCAAAATATAAGTAAACTTTATAGAATGGCCTGATGTGCGAAAAATGAGTATGTATGAGCAGCAGAATATCTCTTTGATATTGCTGTATTGCTCAGAGGCAGAGCCATGGTGTGAAAAATGCCGTGAATACATTGACAGAGGCCCCTAATACCGTCGTAAAGCAGTGGTCTGTACGACATTGGTGCTGTTGTGACCTTAAACTCCAATAAAACTGACAACTTTGCAAACAAGATGCTTAACAGAAAGACTAGAGCTGTGTGAAAGTCTCTTCATTTTTCATCCCGCGTACAAGTTCAGACGCTGCAGTGGCAATTTGAAACCTAACTGAAAGGAGTTTATGTCCTCTTGGGGAACAAGTTACACATTGTCTATAGCTTAACCATGCATGTTAAATAGCGAAAGGGAAATTCTTAGTTCTTTTCAGGATGTGGTGACCAGTTTACAGCTTTTAGTCATTTATAAAAACATAATTTGGAATTAAACACAGGTAGTCTATGACTAATATGGGTCAACAGGGGATTTTTTGTTAAATTTACTGGGTTACACTTTATCAAGATGTCTGTCTGAGAGTTATGACAGATTACAGAACAGAGATTACTAGTCTTTCTAACCACAGCATTCTTTTTCTATTTATGTATTGCAAACTATCTATCTTTTTTTGTTCTTTTTGTTTTTAAATATTTTTAAAAAGTGCAGAAATATTTTTAAGCATCAAATCAGCATATTAGAATGATTTCCGAAGGATCATGTGACACTGAAGACTGGAGTAATGACTGTTTCAGAAAAACAGTATCAACAGTATCATTATATATTATGTTTTAAAATATATTGAAATAGAAAACACTTGTTTTGTAATAATATTTCACATTATTATTGTTTTTACTGTAGTTTTGAACAAATAGTCTTGGTGAGCATAAGATACTTCTTTCAAAAACATTAAGAAATCTTACTGACCCCAAATTTTTTTACATATTATATGTGATGTAAAACAAATACTGAATATATATATATATATATATATATATTATACATAATTGCAGAAATATAGGCTACTTGTACTTTCTGCTGTATTTCTGTAAAAGGACATTACTGGTCTATAAATCGCTTATAACCGCAGCAATAAGAGATGTATCAAACAAAATCAAACATGCCGTCAGTGTAAACGTCTGACTCTTTATTTATGGTCTTTCAACATCAGTCTTCTGGAGAAACAGAAAAGCCTTTGTCAGACCTTGGCCTTTATAAACGCTGTCGAAATAGCAGCTGAGACGCACAGGAAGCCAGGTGCTTTAACTGATCAACAGACAGCACACACACACACACACACACACACACAGCATAGCACTCCCTCTTACATGTCCACTACCTAGCAATGCAATCTTATCAGTATCCTGGACATTATGGTTTTATTGCAGGGATTAATTTGTAACAAATTCCGAGACAACAGAGGTTGCCCTTGAAATGTACACTTTACCAATACTGAGAAAAGACTTGTTTTGCATTAGGGTAGTTATTCTCAGCTTTTCGTATGCAAAAATAAAGCCTGACTATGCAAACTACGTTAAACCCAGACAGTGTTCTCAGGCATCGCTCCTCCCTTCGCCTACCTATACTGTACCTGGCCGTGAGTTTATATGAGGTAAGCTTGCTGTAAGTTTTATTTCAATGGCATCATCGTGTTACAACAGTTTATAAAATATGTTTTGACCATGCTGTCATGTAACCGCCTCTGGTGGAGTGTTTCTAGGATACTGTTGTCGGAGTGAGCTCGTAGTAAGGCTACCTCCGCTTTCTGTATGACTACATGATAATGCACCTTCAGTTCAGTAGGCTATTCACACGCTCTGAGGGACTGAGTCACTGAGCGTGGAGTCTGGGAGTGCGAAAGTCACTTGCGTTTATCGCTCTTCCAGTCGTTTTAAATTACGGGTGTTTCGACGTTCTGTCTCACGGGGAACATTACTGCAAAATAAACAGCGACCGTTTTCCGAAAACCACGCGAGCGTTTTGTGTGCGAGAAGCAGATAGCAAGTGTTCTGCGTTTGTCTGAACGGTAAGCCAATTTCTTTAAATGTTTACGACTATGTTACATAATATGATCTCAGATCACTCGGTCTTTTGAGAAAGGTGTTAAGAGTGTAAATTTTGTTTTCATACGTTTTGACCTGAAATATCTGGTAACAAAATGTGCGCGTGAATATAATTTTGAAAGAATTTAAAGACGTTTTACTAGTTTTATTATTATTATTATTATTATTATTATTATTATTATTATTTTACATGTGAAACTGATTAGAAATATATGAACCGAGATGTAGAACTGGTGTCACACTTTTGACAGTGAATAGCCTAATTCTCAGTGTAGGCTGTTCCATAATCCCTTAGAGTTATTACCTTATTACACACTCTATATGGGATAAGTTGTCACAGTAAAAACAGTACAGCTTTCACAAACTGTGACAACTTGCCCCGGTGTGATATTTATGAAAAATATCTTTTTCTATCCTTTCCTTTTCAATGGATGCTGTAGTGTGGTTTCATTTTGTTCACTTGTTTAGAGCTATAGCAAAATTATTTGATATTGAAATGTTAGTTTGAGAGATTCATTTCACAAAAAATTAAGTGTTTTAAAGCAATATATGAATCCACTGAACATTTGTTTTATCAAAACCTATATTAGCTCTTGTGACAACTAGCCCCGCTCTTCCGTCATTCTTTTGTATTCACTCAAATGGGCTGGGTTTTTGTATTTTTCAGCAGGATTTTGCATTTACGTTAACAAAAGAAACTGTAAAATGGTTAAAATATGTTAAATTGATGTCAAAAACCTATGTTAATGGGCTACATGTAACACATTAACACATAACATGCAATAACCTTTAATAGGATTAGATTTGCACAGCACTCACCTCAACCTTTATACAATAAACATGCAGTTTTTCTGTTTTCTACATGCATTTCTTTCTATTTTCACATTGTTTTCAACATTTTACACTGACTGCTGTAACATACGAGACAAGAAGCTCCTTGGGGAAATTGGAGCGCAGGTGGAGGAGCAGCAGTCGCGTATTTACTCTGAGGCTATGAACAAATCAAAGACACACTGAGGCTGTGTGCTGTATTGAAACCCTCGACAATCCCGAATCCCCCCCCCCCCAGTCAGTCCACCTCAATAGAAAGGAATGCTTCCTTTATCTGCCTTCTATATAACTGACTGAGAAGATTGAGCCTTTGCCTACTACTGACATATGCTTTATTTCTGCATATTAGAGGGCACAATGCAAATGCGAACTGAATTTAGATACTTACGACACAAGAACTTGTGGCTATTAAGCATATAACCACCAGTTACAACCACAAATGAGTGTTTTAGTGCAAATTAAATAGTAATCTAAGATGTTTTCATTTTAACTTCTCGTCATGTCTTGTAGTGTGTGTTGGTTTTCCTGTCTGAACCACGGTGGTTGATCTGCGCAACTAAACGTCAACGGGTTTTTTGCTGTAATGCAACTTAGCTTCAATGTGGTTGCCACTAAAATGGTTGAAAGACCTTTGCCCTGAGCCCCTGCTACTTGTCAGTTCAGCTCAGAATGAAGCGAGCTGAAAGGTCTCTTGCTTTTTTGTCTGGCAATGATGTCACAAAGAAAAAGCACAATAGATTGACCTAGTTCACCTCAAAGTTCACATTCTTGTTCTGTGCGGGTTGTTAGCTTTGCTAGACACAACACTGGCCATGGAAATGCTGTAGAAATGCAAGTCTTCTGTGGTTTGTCTCTCTTGAGGCTTAGGTAGGACTTCAAACATGTTGAATCTCATGTCGAGATTATATCAGTGCAAGAAAAAATTAGGTAGCAGGAGTGGAGGCTCATGCGATTGCGGCTCAACTTTCCACACAGTCATTATAATTAAAAGAGGAAGTGTTACATGATTGTGTGAGGTTTGTTTTAATGGCTGTAGAGTGGGAAATAACATAGTAAGGGCGAGAAAATGTTATGAATTTGAGCAAAAATTCCTATATTTGCACAGTTTAAAACTGGCAACATGCCTCCTTTGAATAAATGGACTTCACCAGCTTCCTTTCAGTGGTGCTTGGAGAGAAAAGGGACATTCTTTGACTGCTGTGAGGTCCACATAGCTGGAACAATGGCAGAGGGAGAGAGGGCCAGAAAGGGCGGAGGCATAGACGCACCCTTCTCAAACATAGCACAGAGGAACTGGGTACTCTCAGTAGTAGTCAGTAGCCTGCTCTGTTATAATCTCAATTAGCCATCATCTTTTATTTTTGTTTCCCATTTCAGTGAAATATGGCATATACATATACTGCAAAAAATGACTAATTTTAGAAGGCAAAACAATACTGTTAAATATGCAATTTGTGGAAGTGAAAAAGCACAAGTCATCTTATAATTTATAGTGGAAAAATGAATTCTCTGTTTAGCAGCTCAGATTTGATGGTTTTTCATTGAAATAATTGTGTTTCTTAGTTTTTTTTCTTTCTGATCAGTTATGTACATTTGTGATTTACATGATAACATTTTACTGTTTTGTTATATATTTATATTATTTTCATTGCTTGTATTTTGTGTCCATTGCTTGTAAAGCACTTTGAATTACACTGGATATGTTTGAAAGGTGCTATATACAGTAAAAAAAAAGTACAATTGATTCATAGTTTGCGTCCAAGTCTTTTGCTCATCTGCATTGTAGGAACATGTTGTTGGGGCCTGGTAGTATCCGGTGACCTGCATGGGTGGAAAAACTATGATGAAACCAAATGAATAACCGCAACATAGTCAAGAAAATGGCAACTGCTGTTGTGTAGGTTGTTTTCGTTTTAAGAAGGTTGTAGTTTGTTTTGATTTCTTTTTTTTTTCTATTTTGAAAATGAATCCTGTCAAAACAGGGCATAATGTCCAATATGTCCAAAATTACACATTAATATTTATTTTAAAAACAGGCAACTTCCCTTAAACCTAAGAACATTTGTTGCTACAGTGTTAATTTAGGCTACCTTTGTGGCAAAACACTTTCAGATATGTTTCAGATATGCTGCAGAATTTTGTCACCTCAGTCTGGTGAAAGAAAGTATATATGTGCACATTTGCTGTTACACAGTTAGCAGTCACTTTATGTTAGTATCTCTTTTATCTCACCTATGTGTCGCTTATACACTTTATGTTTATGCACGCATGCAATTTCATGGTAGCTGAGTAGTTCTAGACTGCATCTCATAATAGTAGCAGCAGTGGTAAAGCACATCAAGTAGTTTCATCATCAGACCAAATCGAGTAGCTGCAGGTGTTGTGTTTTGTATAATGCCTGCCACAACAGGTTGATGCATGTTTGTGCTCGAAGTCGGTAAATGCAGGAAAGCCACAGTGGTGTCTGATCTTTACAGTGTGCTATATTCTCCTACAGTTTCATTTCAACTAGTTTGGCTCATATCTCTGACAGATGTAAAGGTCAACACGCGGAAAAGCGAAACGGCAGATCTGCAGTGCATAGGTGAGAACTATTAAAGTGTTGAAGCATTTATCTTTGACCCTGTGTTACCCACAGAAAGCTTAGACTCTATTTGTGAAATTGCCATACTGCACTGTTTAAAGAAATAATTCCACCAGAAATGAAAATTTGCTGCAAATTTACTCCAAGATGAGTTTGTTTCTTCATTGGAACTGATTGGGAGAAATTTAGCATGATGTCACTTGCTCACCAATGGATCCTCTGCAGTGAATGGGTGCCGTCAGAATGAGAGTCCAAACAGCTGATAAAAACATCACAATAATGCTCAAGTAATTCACACGACTCAAGATGGCGGCGTGGTCAGACGCAGCAGCTACTCCGGGTCCTAAAGTCTTTGCTTTTATGTCAGTTAGTTTTGTCTCTTTGTCCTCAAAACCAGAGAACAGTCTCAGATTATGTATATGAATAGTCAACTATTTATAGTATATGCATATTCAGATAGTTAAACTGTTGTATAGGTTTATAATTGTTTTTCTTATACCTCTGTTGTTGTATGTTTATATTTATGTTTAATTAGTATGTAGCACCGTGGTCCTGCATGACACAACATTTAGTTCAACTATATGTCCACACATGTGGCAGAATGACAATAAAGCTCGACTTGACCTGACTCCAGTCTATCAGTAAACATCATGTGAAGTGAAAAGCCGCATGTGCGTAAGACACATACCACAGGTTTTGGTGTCTGCATCGTCTGTCACCAAAGTGAGAAGGAGACATCAGCTTTTAACAGTCATATTTACAGAAGTGACTTGTGGATCTGTTGTGCTGACTCAGGTCAGAAAACATGCCATTCAATGTCTGACTCATCCACTGTCACTGGCTGGGTGTTTTAGCACACTGGGACTGACAGTGTATTATGATTCATTTTATAGTAGATCTGAGACATGCTCTTTGTCTTGGCTGTGAGGACTCATGTATTGCTATACAAAACAAAACAATGATTGTGACATAAAGATGGCATCATATCTGTGTGCAGCACTGAATATGTGCATTCGCATTATCATCTCAATAGTCCCTTTGTCGCAAAAGAAAGTCTGTTCTCGTGGATAAGAGATCGCAGTTGCAGC
Organism: Tor tambroides; assembly: GCA_021397915.2. Taxonomy (NCBI): domain Eukaryota; kingdom Metazoa; phylum Chordata; class Actinopteri; order Cypriniformes; family Cyprinidae; genus Tor; species Tor tambroides. The sequence continues at coordinate 1,439 of JAFVLL020013006.1, read as the reverse complement.
CTAGCATGCATCAGAATGTATTTTTACCCTTGCATGTGTGTTCTCACTGATAAGGGCCCAGGAATAGATGTGTTACTAGATGGCTGCCTCTTTATCTAAAGAATAGTGAGTTTATGAGAAGGAAAGGAAGGTTTTTGTTTTACAGATAAAGCAGATGTGTCTTTTACTAAAATGAGTTGGTAAGAGGAAGGAACAGACAAGATATTGATAACATGATTTCCTATTCATATGGGGCCTGTTGCAAGGCTCTACTGAGGCACATCATTGTGTATTTTCTCCTTTCTCTTTAACTGAGTTCTGTGTTGCTTTTCAGGCATTATCTATGAACTACAATGGAGCAGAATCCAAAATCTGTAAGAATGTGGATAATCACCAGCCTTTTGTTCATTTTGGGTCAAGGTAAGTATAGGTGATTAGTGAGGTAGTGAAACGCACTAGCTGCACGTTGTTAGTATCTTATTTAATGAATCTATTTTTATAATGAAAATGCATACTTGATAATGGCAAAAATGTGATCATATAAATATCTTTAGAATTCTTAAATCAACAAAGTTTGCAGCTTAACATTTTTTTATTTATTTTTACTATATTTTGTTCAGCAATGGAGAACGACAGAGACTTTAAGATGTGTGGAACATGGCGCCATGGCAAAACATCCCGAAATCTGAAATATGATTTGAAAACAGGCTGTAAGGAAATTGAGATTTCAGCCAAAGAGAGTACACTCTCTGTTAGGGGCAGTATCACAGCCAAGTGCACACGATCTTCATCCATTAATCTAGAATCAAACCCTCTTCAAAATCAAAGTCATTTCTGTGTGTTCTGGGAGCCGCTGCTGGACCTGCTGATAGTGGAGGTGAATGCAAAGAATCACACTCTGTGTGAATCACATGGCCTTCAAGAAACCTGCTGCACTGACCTCTCACTAGAGGATCAAGAACCTGCTGCTCTGTATGGTATTGTGAAAGGCAGCACCCAGGGCGATATCATCAGTTATGATATCATGAAAAAATATAACTTTAAAGGAGATTCAATCAACTGCAGTAAGAAACTTTAATTTATTGTTAAATTTTGTTATCTTAAAATGTGTAGAATTTTTGACCTACAGATCAAAAAGTTACACTCTCTGAGCTCACTTGTGAGATCAGCATTTCTGAGGATGTAATTAATTTTAGTTTCAATATATTTCTTCTGTTTTCCCACTTACAGAGGAGAAATTCTGTGATGAGGCAAGTCAGAAGCCCAGTGGAGCAAACATGTGAGAAAATCATTTTATTTCAGTTTGTTAGTTTCACTATTACTTTAGAGTGTTATGAACTGATGTGATCTATCATGCAGATGGCAAGAGGTGATGCAGTGCATGCTTATAAGAGCACAATCATGACAAGCTTAAGTATGAGTGAAAAACAGAGGTTGAGCCGCAAACAGGAAACTGAACC
>JAFVLL020013005.1:0-12439 GCA_021397915.2 Tor tambroides | reverse complement strand
GTGTAAACGCGCACACACACACACACACACACACACACACACACACACACAGACACACATAGAGAATTGTAAACACACACACACAGACACACAGACACAGACACACACACACACACACATAGAGAAGTATAAACGCACACACACACACACACACACACACATAGAGAAGTGTAAACGCACACACACACACACACACACACACACAGCCACACACCTCAGTATCTCCTCAGCATATGTTCACAGTTCAGCAGCTGAGAGCTTCAGCAGTGTGACAAATGAAGCACACATTCATCTCTCTCTCTCTCTCTCTCTCTCTCTCTCTCTCTCTCTCTCTCTCTCTCTCTCTCTCTCAGTAAAAATAGACGTCTATTTGTAGATTCGCAGACATGCTCTTTTTTGTTCTTTGGTTTTGGATGTAAAACCATTACTTCAATTTAAGCTTTAAAACTTTACAAGACTCCAGACAGCTCAGATCCACAGCAAATCACATTTAACCTCCAAAAGAAAACATCAGCCAAGGGAAAACTACAAGGTGTCATATGATATATTTGTATCACTATATCATGTATAATTGTATCTTTTTTTTCTGATGAGTAATTTGTTAGGCTTTCTTGTGCCAAGAAGGTACTTTTTTAAATGTATTCATTTTGACAGTTTTGGCCCTCCATATGACCAATAGAATTAAATGTGGATGGTTATATGTTAATGAATCATTATGAATATTTATGAAGAAAAATGGACAATGAAACATTTATTGTATTACTAATTATTATTTATTAATATTGTATTAATTAATTATTAATATTTTATTTTATGTATTAACAATGTATTAGTGTATTAAATATTTATTTATTTTTATTATTTTACTTTCTATTTTTATTTTTAAACATTATATATATATATAATTTTATTATGTATTTTTATTCATTTTTTTTTATTTAAATCCTATACAAATGCAGTCATTTTTTTATAGATGTCATAATATAACAATCAAAGATTTTTCCATAAACAAATTAGTCTAATTCTACTATTGTACAGCTGGTTTTTAAATAAATTATTTTATTTTAGTCATTTTTTTTTATTTTTTTTACTGTTTAATCAGTTCAGTTCATATAAATCGCAGAGAAAATGCTAGCATGAATAAATATTTAGATTTCATTGTTTTTTTATGTGATTAAATGTATTATTATTGCCAATCACAAAATACAATATAATTATAATTTTTGATTGTATTAATATTTTATTGTATTTTTAAATTTTTAATGTATTATTATTGCCAATCAAAATTTATAATACAGTATTTAATGTCTGAATTTATTTTATTTTTTAAATTATTTGTTATTAAATATTTTATGTATTTATTTTATGATTATTTACTATGATTCTTTTATGATTTAATGTATTATTGCAATTGAAAATTACAATATAATATGCATTTCTACATTTGTTTATTTATTTATTTTAATTATTTTAGGTTATTAATTTTTTAATGTATTTATTTTATATTTTTTATATTTTACTGTTTCATTTCATGTATCATTTTTGTTCAGATGAATCACAGAGAAAATGCAAGCATTAATAAATCTTTAGATTTCATTGCTTCTTAGGTGATTAAATGTATTATTATTGCGTCACAAAATACAATATAATCATCATTTTAAATTTTTCTTTGTACTATATCTTTAAAAAAAATGTTTATTTATTTTGAAATGAACTCAAAATGATATAAAATGCCTCACATATAGTTTTCCTTTAATGAGTCATTTTTGCAGCTTCGTTCCCTCAGTAGTCAGCTGTGAAGTGTTTGTGTAAAGGTGAAGTCTCTGCAGGTTTGTCGTGTTGTTGATGAAGGAAGTAGTCAGAGGCTCTGGTGCTGATTCGAGTTGTTCAGTGTGAATGTTAATCAGTCTGACTGTGAGAGCTCTGATAGTAGCGGCGGCGGCGGCTGAATGTGGCTGTTGTCTTGCGTGTTTCTGAACGCTGGCATTGATGATCGTGGAGCATTGAGGAGCTCATTACTGCCCTCGGCCCCAGAGGATTCTGGGTTACGGATGAAGCTCAGGTTAAACAAGCTCCTGCTGCTGCATGTGAAGCAGAGATCATTTACTAATGCAATAGCTCATTTTACCAGCGTTAAATGACGCAGAGCCTTTAAAACACCCTGAAATCTGAGTAACTCAAGGCTTTGAGCTGCTTATTGTCTTTAGAAAACTACTTGCATTGCTTTTATACAATAATACTTTTATTTATTTTGAATCATTTCATTTCATTGTGTTAAAAATATTTACATTGTTTTTTAATATTTTGTTTTGTTTACATTTAAATAAATAAATAAATGTATTTATTTAAATGTTTATATATTGATTTAAATGTGTGCGTGTGCGTGTGTGTGTACATAAAAATCACAATATACAATATATTGCTTATTTTATTTTTAATAAAATTAGTTTGTTATTCAGTTTTTAATGTATTTATTTTATTTTGTAATTATCTGCTTACAATTTTTAGACGATTAAATGTATTATTGCCAATTACAATATATAATATAGTATTTCACGTCTAAATTCATTTTATTATTTTCATTATTTTGTTATTCATTCATTATATTTGTTATGCATTTATTTTATAATTACTGTGATTCTTTTACGATTTAATGTATTATCACAATAGAAAATTACAAAATTATAATTATTTCTAAATTTGTTCATTTATGATTTTAAATATTCTGTTATTAAATTTTTTATGTATTTATTTTATAATTATTTACTATGATTCTTTTATGATTTAATGTATTATCACAATCGAAAATTACAATATAATATTTCTAAATTTGTTCACTTATTTATTTTGTGTTATTAAATTTTTAATGTACTTATTTTATAATTATTTACTTACAATTTTTTTTTATTATTTTACAGTTTTTTTTTACATCTGTCAGGTATAACAATCAATGGACTGTTCTGTTAACAACTGAGTTTAATTCTATTAATGTGGGGTTATTTTTTTTTTTTAGTTTATTGTGTTATTATTGTCAGTTTGGACGAATTACAGAAGCGGTGTGAATAAATAAACCAAAGCTGCTCATGAATCATTTGTGTTGTAGTGAAACAGTGCTGTGAGTAAAGATCCAGGACCTGTTTGAGACACTGAGATCTTGTCGTCCTGCGAGTAAACGGCTCCCAGGAAAACCAGTCGTTCCCGCTGAGCGCCGGTCCCAGAGCCAGAGCTCCTGTAACACACAAGCGCTCAGATTAATGGAGGAACAAACCGCATCTGTTTGTGTCTCGTTTGTGAGTTTTTAGCGTTAGCGCTGCCATCTGTTAGCTGTGTTCCCGCCTGAGGCCACGCACTCTTTTCTTACGATGTTTGTCAAACATGAAACCTCTTAAAGAGAATTAAAATCATGTTTTCAGCAGCCGATTAAAACCACAAATGCCAAAACAACAGACAGATCAGCAGAGAACATTAGTTCAGCAGGACAATCTGACTGAAAAAAATTGCTATAATGAGTTATTGCAATAGTATAAAATAAAAAAAAATTATATAAAAATTATATAAAATTAATAGATGTAAATGTATTTTAAAATATTTTTTAGAAAATATTTTGTCAATATAATTTAAATAAATGCATTTTTTAAATAAAACACAACAATTTAAAAGATAATAAATAGAGATAATAATGAATGAAAAATGAGCAGCAATCACTATTTGCTTAGTACCTTCAGTAGGAAATACAAGATTACATGGTTAAAACATGAATTATGCACATGATTTTACCAATGAAATATACCATCAGATACTCACATTTATTTGATTTATTGTATAACTGATGTTTTTATTACTTCATTTATTTATATCTTTTTAATTTATAATTTATTTTATTTTATGTTTGCTATGGGCAATTTTTATTTGTATTATTTTATTTTATCATTGATTTTATTTTTATTATTCTATTTTTATTTTATTTTTATAATTTTATAATTAATTGTTTTATTTTATTTCAACTGAGTTCTGGATTGATGTCGGCACTCAAACAACATTTTATGCTATCTTTATTTTATTTTTATTTTATAACTCATGTTTTATTATTTTATTTTTATTTATTTTATAAATATTTATATTTCATATTTTTATTTTTATTTTTTGGTATTTATTATGGTTTTACGTAATTCAATCTTTATTTTTATTTTATTTTATAATTTTATTATTTTATACCTGATTGTTTTATTTGCATTATTTTTATTATTAATGTTTTATTTTATTTTCAGCATGTTTTTATCATTTTATTTTATTTTTATTTATTTTATGTTGTATATATTTTTTGTATTTATTATGGTTTTATTTAATTCAATCTTTATTTTATATTTTTTATATTTGTATTTTATAATTTTATTATTTTATACCTGATTATTTTAATTGTATTATTATTATTTTATTTTATTTTCAGGAATAATCATTTCAGGAATGATTCCTGCACTCAAACACAGAGCGCTCATTTAAGTGATATTTATCCTGTATGTTAATGTTATTCTCTCTCTCTCTCTCTCTCTCTCTCTCTCTGTCAGGTGTGTTGTTCTCTGAGGTCCGGCGAGCGTGTGGCGTGATGGTATTGGTCAATCCTCAGAGTGGGCGGGGCCAAGCGATGGCTCTCTATAACGGCCATGTTCAGCGGATGCTCACTGAGGCGGATATACCACACACACTCTTCATCACAGGTGTGTAAAACACACACACACACACACACACACACACACACACACACACACACACACACACACACACCTCATAGACGCTCTCTAAACAGATTCAGCTTGTTAATGGCATTAGATGATCTGCTATTAGTGCAGTAAGCAGGGCAGTTTCAGCTCATTTTCAACAACAAAGAAGGTCAAAGGAGTTCAGATTCTGCAGTGCAAGGGGTTTGAGGGAATATTAGCTTAAAAACATTGATAAATATCTCTGGTTATGATGTGCTTGATTCATTAGTGTGCATATTATTCTAAAGAAAAGCAAATGTTTGTTTTCATCATCATTCATCAAAATAATTAATTTTATTCAGCTCTGAAATTATTTTTCCACTGATGCAACCAAGCCCATGTGGGTGAGGAAAATTAATTATAAAGCAAAAAGCTCACTTTTGACCGACCAATCAATGTTGGATAAAATCAAGCCCCGCCCACCATTTCCCACTGTATTTTCTCACTTTATTGAAAAATGCTTCTATATGAATCTATACATAGAATGATGGATGGATGGACAGAACAACAGATAAAAGGATAGATAAATGGTACGATGGATGGGCGGAAACAAGGATGGAAAAATGATGAATGGATGGATGATGGAAAGAAGAATGGATGAAATGATGTATGATGGATAGAATGTTAGATGGATGGAAAGAAGGATGATAGAACAACAGGTAGATAGATGGAACAATGGACCAATCAGTGTTGGTTAAATTAAGCCCCGCCCACTATCCCCCACTGTATTTTCTCTCTTTATTGAAAAATGCTTCTATGGGCCAGTTTTTCTAACAGCTTGTGCCAGTGCAAACCGTCTTTTGGCGTTAAAATAGTACTGTCAGGATTTGCTAAAGACGCGCAGTGAAGAATTAGCGCTGAAAGGCATGGACACAGTTATTTTTGCGCCTGACCTTATTGAATATACGTTTGTAGGAGTTTCCCTTTCAGACGCAAAATATATGGAAAGAGAATATTCAAATGAAGATTTACTAACGTTTGCGCTCGTCAAATTACTGGTATTTGCGCCATTATTTAACGCCCCTAAAAAAGCATGTCTTAAACTATTTTGTGCTTGAAACAGCTGCAATTATTGTTGCTAGAGGAGGCACCGCAGAGAACAGAGAGTGTGTGGTAGAAGGGAGAGGATTTTTTCCACTCCTTTTCGTATTCATTTATTTGGAATGCCAGAAGAACACATTATCCAAACATTTCATTTGCCATGTTATTTTTAATTTGCTTCAGGAAATAAAAGACGACTTGGAACCCTCAACTAGGAGTCACACAATACCAGCTCTATCAAAACTTCTTGCAACTCTTCATTTTTTTGCCTCCAGTTCTTTTCAATATACTAGGACTTCTTTATTTCTTTATTCTTTATTTGTGACTGCTCTAATCTGCACTGCGCTTGTTATATTGCGTTGGTCGATATGCAAATGAGATGTTGCGTCTGTGTTCTTTAATTTGTGAGTTATTAGTAAATCACTCACAGAAATGTCCACTCCCATCGGCGCTGTTTTAGAATTGTGCTCTCGTGCTAATTTGCCCTGTTTAGTAAAACTGGTTCTACACATTTCTGTCGTTGAGTCTTAAAGAGATAGCCATCTTCGTGTTGTTCTAAGACACTCTTTCTTTCTTCTGTAAAACGGAAAATAACTATTAAAAAATGTTTTTGTCCACTCAATGAAAGTCAATGGGGTCCAAAATTGTTAGGTTCCCAGCATTCTTCAAAATATGTTCTTTAGTGTTCTGCAGACTGAAGAAATCAATTATATAAGTAAATGATGACAGATTTATCATTTTTGGCTCAACTATCCCTAACCAGGTGTGCTTTTCAGGTTACTATAGCTAGTTTATGTCACTTTAACTCTCTTTCTTAGCATGTGTCTCCTCCATGACAGTAGTTGGTGTTCAAGTTTATAATCAGAGTCTGTAGACTCATAAAACACAAGTTCCTGTCTCACTCTGTAGAGCTGGCAGCTTCATTCATAAATCTCTCGATTAGTCAGAGCCGCAGGACTGCTAACAGATGAAGAGCTCCACTGTCAGAGCATGAACTCTGAGAAACACACACATCTGACTGATCGCACTGGATAGATCAAACGATGGATGAGGCATACATGGAAAAAAAGGATGATAGAACAACAGATGAATGGATAGATAAATGGAACAATGGATGGATGGAAAGAAGGATGGATGAAACAATGGATGGATGGCTGGAAAGAACAACAGATGAATGGATAGATACATAGATGGAATGATGGATCTTTGGATGGATGGAGAGAAAGATAGATGAAACGATGGATGAGGGATAGATGGATGGATGATAGAATGATGGATGGATGGAGAAATGGATGGAAAAATGATGGATGGATGGAAAGATGATGGATGGACAGAACAACAGATCAATGGATAGATGGAATGATGGATGGATGGATGGATGGAAAGGAAAATAGATGAAGCGATGGATGAGGGATAGATGGATGGATGATAGAATGATGGATGGATGATAGATGGATGAAAAAAGGATGCTAGAAAAATAGATGAATGGATAGATAAATGGAACAACAGATGGATGGATGATGGATGGACAGAACAACAGATGAATGAATGGATAGATAGATAGATAGATAGATAGATAGATGGAAAAAATTATGGATGGATGGAAAGATGATGGATTGATGAAACAACAGATGAATGGATAGATGGAATGATGGATGGATGGAAAGAAAGATGGATGATAGATTGATGTAAAAAAAATGATGGATGGATGGATGAATAGAATGATGGAAGGATGATGGATGGACAGAACAACAAATGAATGGATAGATAAATGAACAATGGATGGATGGAAAGAAGGATGGATGGATAGAATGATAGATGGATGGATGATGGATGGACAACAACAAATGATAGATTGAATCATGGATGGATGGAAAGAAGGATGGATGGACTGAATGATAGATTGATGTAAAAAATGATGGATGGATGGATGGATGAATAGAATGATGGACAGAACAACAAATGAATGGAAGATAAATGAACAATGGATGGATGTAAAGAAGGATGGATGGATAGAATGATAGATGGATGGACAACAACAAATGATAGATTGAATCATGGATGGATGGAAAGAAGGATAGATGAAACGATGGATGAGGAATTGATGGATGGATGGATGGATGGATGATGGATAGAGAGATGGATGGATGGAAAGAAGGATGACAGAATAACAGATGAATGGATAGATAGATGGAACAATGTATGAGGGATAGATAGATGGACAGACAGAGAATTATTTTCTTTTTTTTTTTTTAAATTAACATTTATTTAACCAGGTAAGTCAGTTGAGAACCAGTTCTCATTTACAATGACGACCTGGCCAAGAGGCAGCATAAAAAGCAGGTACAGTACACTAAACACACAATAGTTACAAATAACACAATTATAAACAGTGACATAAAAACAAGTACACTGATCTTGTACTACTGACTGAATTGAATAAATAAATGAACTAAGCTTTAAAGTCTGCTGCAGATGATTCCAATCATATGCAGCAGAAAACTGAAAAGAAGAACAACCAAAGGAGGTACAGACTTTAGGTATGCAAAAATGAATGAAACTACTAGAGCGCAGATTACGACTTGTGTTATGAATATTAAGAAGTGACTGTAAATATGATGGAGTTTTCCCAATGAGAGTTTTATAAATGAACAGAAACCAATGAATTTGTCTACGAGAATGAAGAGAAGGCCAGTTCAATGAAGAATACAAGTGGCAATGGTCAGTGTTAAATGAAGCTCCAGTCACAAAGCGGATTGCAGCATGGTAAATAACATCCAGTTAATGAAGTAGAGTTTTTGAAGCAGACCTGTAAACTACATCACCATAATTCATGACAATTAAACCCCTGAAATATGGTTTCTTGTTAAATATGAACATGCATTTAATGAGAGTGAGATTAAAGTAGTGAGATTCTGGGGCAACAGTGTTTAATTGTTATGAAAATAGCAATAATATTAACTCTGGTGCACGTTTCTCCTGAGCAGATGTCCTGTAAGATCAACAGTGATCCACTGAAACATTGACTATGACACTCTTTATGAGTGTGTGATCTGTAATGTGGCTCTCCCTCTAAAGGCCCGTTCACACCAACCACGATAACTATAAAGATAACGATAAAGATACAGTTTTAAAAATCGTTCTCAGTATTGAAGAATAGCAGAGTCCTCACCACAGCTATAACGATAAAGGCACAGAGAAACGATATCGTTGGAATCACTTTCAGAACCATTTTTCCAGCTGATGAACCATACAAACAATGACAGCCAATCAGAATCCCTCCTGCTGTAACGAGCTCGAGAATTTAAAGTGGCAGATGCGCATGCGCTTAGAATAAACAGTCTGCTGGCGTGGATGCTAATATTATCTTTATAGTTATCGTTCTTGGTGTGAACGGGCCTTAACACTCCACAGCACAGCCACACTGAAGCCAATGAGTGAGTGAGAACTGTGAAGTGCAGTCTCAGCTTTAGGCATTAGCTTTAGTCACTATGAATCTTCACTTCTGCCTCACACATACACACACACACACACACACACACACACTCACACTGTGACACTTTTATATGAGTTTCATGCATTTTTCTTGTGCTCTGAAATCAACTGCTGTATCTGACTGAATAATTTACATTCATTCATTTAGCTGATGCTTTACACATCTTACAAATGAGGAGCATCACAAGCAATTTGTGCTAAGAGCCTATTATATTCAACAAACAACTACATTATTGTTCAAAAGTTCGGGGGCTAAGATTTTTAAAAGAAGTGTCTTCTGCTCTCCAAGGCTGTATTTATTTGATCAATAATATGGTAAAAACTGTGAAATATTATTACAATTTATTATAAATGTTTTCAGTGTGAATATGTTGTGAAATGTAATTTATTGCTGTGATCAAAGCATCATTACTTCAGTCTTCAGTGTCACATGATCCTTCAGAAATCATTCTAATATACTTATTTGCTGCTCAAGAAACATTTCTTATTATCAATGTTGAAAGCAGTTGTGCTGTTTCATATTTTTGTGGAAACCGTTATACATTTTATTTTTCAGGATTCTCTGATGAACAGAAAGTTCAAAAGAACAGCATCTATTCAAAATAGAAATCTTCTGTAACATTAAAACTGCCTTTACTTAACTTTTGATGAATTTATTTCATCCTTGATTAATAAAAGTATTATTTAAGAAAAAGTCTCACTGATCCCATATATGCATGCATATATATATATATATATATATATATATATATATATATGTGTGTAAAAATAAAAAATTTTGTTACTTAAAAATAATATAAACTTCAACAGAAATAAAATATAAAAATACTTTTTTTTCCATTTAGTTACACCGTAAAAAAAAAAAAAAAAAAAAAAAATTGTAAAATTTACTCTAAAAAAACAGCAGCTGTGGTTGCCAGAATTTTACCGTAATACGGTAAAATACGGTAGCAATGTTTTAGGGTTTTAACTTAAATTTACAATTAAAAAAACATATTTCTTTAACTGATGTAATGTTAATATACCAACCTATTAAAGTTCTGAAATCTGTTTTGTACTTAACACTGATAACCATCAAAATCAGGTGATGATGAGAAAGTCACATGATGAACCAAAGTTCACCACAAGCAGCTTTTCCACAAGCTGAGAAGGCCAATATTAATATATATATATATATATAGAAGGTGCACAATGTCGTTCACACAAACACTAAACACCATCATGGTGACACATAAAACTGAAATATGCAATAAACATTAATTTAACAACATTAGATGTAACATACAACTCTAATAAACATAACTGATAAGAAAAAACTATGAAGAAATGTAGTTATTTCAAAGAAATAATTTCAAATTTGAAATGCAACACAGGGAATTCTGGGAACGTCAATTTACCTTTTTCACTCCCAAAAATGGTATTTTACCGTAAAATTGTCTGAAATGTCTATTACAGTTTTTCACGGTATATAGTAGGGGAACTTACCGTTAACCATTTAACAGGTTTTTACTGTAGCATTTTCACAGTTTTTTACCGTTAAAATCACGGTAATTTTTACCAAATCAGCATTTCTAATTTTCATTTAGTTAAACTTGATGTACCAAAATAACTAAAATAGAAATAGAAATGACTGAATTATTGAATTACTGATTGACAAACAAATAAATAAGAATGGCAAAAACAAAAGCAGTAAAATTTTACAATGAAAACAGAAGTAAATTCAAAACATTAATAGCATCTCAATGCAACTAACATAACAGTGGGTTGTGATGAATGTGATTGCTATCGGATCTCTGCAGATGTATCTGAGACCTGACAGAAGAGTGGAATGAATCAGAGTGACTCTTGATCTGTGATCTTGCAGAGCGTCAGAATCACGCGCGGGATCTGGTGCGGAGCGCTGACCTGACGCAGTGGGACGCTCTGGTCATTCTGTCCGGAGATGGGCTGCTGTTTGAGGTGTGTGAAGGTCACTTGTGTCCGTCTCTGTGTGTGTGTTGGGCATTCAGCTCAAGCGTGTGTGTGTGTGTTTTAGGTAGTGAACGGTCTAATGGAGAGGCAGGATTGGGAAAAGGCCATCCAGACTCCTCTGGGAATCCTGCCTGGAGGTTCAGGAAACGCACTGGCTGCTTCTGTCCATCATTACACACGGTGAGCCAATCAGAGTGACTATCAGCTCAAGAACCGCCCACCACACCGTCTGATTGACATGTAAAGAGACCAACCGGATTCAGCTTCTCTTCATGATGTTTAGAGACCAGGCTATATTAAAATTATGGCCAAAGGCAATATGCTACAGGCAATAATAAAATGATATGCTATTTTGAATGTCTAAATTCAAAGTATAAAACTTTAAAACTAAACTTAAATTTGATTTCATTTCTGTAAATGAATTATCTAATTCATTTTGGAATTAATTTATTTAAATTTTATGAAATCCAATATTAGGTCTCTGGCCAATGCTAAGAAGTTATGGCCAATAATACAATTGTATTTTATTTTATATATAATTTTAAAACACTAAAAACTAAACTTTAATTTAATTTCATTCATTTAAAGTAATTATCTAATTCATTTAAAATTTTATTTAATAATTTTAATATACGTTTTATGAAATCTGATATAAAAATTTCTGGCTAATGCCAGAATTATGCCATTATTATGCCAGAATTAAGATATACCAAATAATAAAATTTGAATTAAAAAAGGTATGCCATTTTGTATGCAAATTTAAAAAACTGAACTTTAATTTAAATATTTAAATATGTAATCATTAATTTAAATAAATAATTACATTTATATACAATTTAACATAAGTTTAGTCATTTAAATTTAATGAAATTCAGGATTAAAATTTGGAAACACTAAAAACTAAATTGTAATTTCATTTCATTAATTTAAATTAATCATCTAATTAACTTAGTAATAAATACTAATGAATTTAATTTAATAATTTAGTATAAGTTTGATGAAATCTGTTATTAAAATTTCTGGCTAATGCTAATTATGCCATTATTATGCCAGAATTAAGAAAATACCAAATAATAAAATTGTAATTTAAAAAAATAAATAAAATGTTATGCTATTTTGTATTATATATATATATATATATATATATATATATATATATATATATATATATATAT
>JAFVLL020013004.1:0-93424 GCA_021397915.2 Tor tambroides | reverse complement strand
TATTTGCAGTGGCTGAATGAGGAGAGACTCATCCAGAGACTCACAGAGCTCATGCACACAGGGAGAGATGAAGAGGTACAAAATATCCCTCACTCTGCTGAACTTTTCAACCCCAGCCCACATGATTTCAGTTATGGAAGTTTAAAAAAAAGGACATTCTTGTTGTTCTGCAGAGACAATCTAATGCATCCCAGACTCTTTGTGACATCATTCGACTTAGTCGGGACCAGGCCAACCAGCTGTCAGAGGTCACCGAACCAGACCCCTTACTCGCTGTCCTGGAGTCGTAAGTGCCTAATCTGATTAGCTAAGATCACAGTCATGTAACATAGTGGGCCATGTGTAAAAATTTACACACTCTGTAAAGACTGCTGCTTTTGTATCTCATCCATTTGTTTTTGTCTTTGTAGACAAGAGAATGTGGCGGAGCTTTTGAAGAACATGTTTGAAGGGGAAAGGACTGAAGCGTCTGTCGTCAATGGAACGCAAGTGCTTCTTACGTTACTGGAGTCACGAAGGTCAGGGTGAGTTCATCCATTACAGGGCCTAATTAAACCTAAAATAAACAGCCATGCTTGGACGCTCGCTGTTCTTCCTCTTTTTTTTTTTTATCTTTCTTTGACCTTCTGTTATCTCTGTGTCTGATGTTGTTAGGCTGGAGGGTCTGATGGACCTGTATTCTCAGGGATGTGAAAGGTCTTACACTGTCAACAGCAGTATTTTACGTGCTATTGAGCCTCATCTAAAGGACTTCCAGCAGCTCCTACTGAACCCTCCTACGGTACCAGCATGCACACACACTCACAAGCAACTCCATCTGGGCGTAAATGTCATCTCAGGGCTTTTGAACTACTTTTTTGTGTGTTAAGCTAAAGATTGTTGCTCTCTTTCCAAACTTAAGCTGCCTTGCTGTGTGGATAACTAAAGTAAAACCTCATAGGTGACTGATTTGGAAAACTCTACATCGGTGTCACTCTTCACAAGAAGCTCATTGAGAAACTTAAATGAGTTAGTGTGTTTCTAAGCTAATTTACTTCATTAGGCATCAAAATACATGCCACACCCAAATATTTGACGGAAAAGTCGGTATGAAAAATGCATGTTATTGATCTTAATTCAAATGATTCATCCATGCCAGTCTTTTTTTTTTTTTCATAATTTTTTGAAAATTTAATTTAAAATGTCCTAACTCAATGTTCCTGTGAAATAACAGACTTCTCTGTCTAAACCACTCCTCTTCACAATCGATTGCAAGTTCGCATTAATTTTTGGGTGCAATGCCCATATCTCAAAATCCAGTCAGCAACTGATGGGCAGAACCAAGTTCCTTGCCCTACATTTTTTTTCTTTTTCGATAATCTGTTGCACTCGTATGTACATTGCAATACGAAAGAAACAATCAGTAGCCACTTTGTTTTCATTGTGACTTTATTAAGTCTTTGAAGGTAACATATTGCGGCTTAATTTTGTGGAACAGCCTTCAGGAGCATCATTTTAATGATGCCGTAAAGTGCGTCAGTCTTTGTTGGCAGCACACTAAGTTCTGGAACAGAGCTTCTGTCTCAACAATCACTGTGCAATGCTGAGAGTGACAGCCCTCTAACAATGTGTCAATCTCCCGCCACTTGCTGTGGAACAGAGAAGTGCAATACTCACTACAGTGGGCGTTCTGGAGCAGCCCCTGGGGAGCGCCCGCCTTCATGTGGCCAGACTGGTGGCTTCTCTGCTGCAGACTTGCGACCTCAGCATCTGCCAAGAGATCTGCAGACTCAACACCATGGACCTGCTGTTGGTAAATCACTTTCGCACACACATCGAATATCGCAGACTCAACACTGTGAGCTGGCTGTGGGTGGGTGATCTTGTTTTTCATCATTTTTTTCCTCTCCTCCTCACTTGCTCTCTCCACCTCTCTCTGGTTGCAGGATTTATTCTTTAAATACACCTGGAATAATTTCTTGCACTTGCAAGTGGAGCTGTGTGTGGCATCCATCCTGAACCACTCTGTCCATGGGGACCTCCAGAACCCAGGACTGCAGAACCACGAGGAGAGACCAGCTACAGGCAGCCAAGCGGAGGAGGGAACACCTGGCCAGAACAGCACCTCAGACCCAGCAAACACGCCCATTCAAGATGCTCTTGTTGCCAATGTAGGTCATCTGCTTTTGTTCATATCTGTTTTTGATCATGACCGCTTCCTTTAGGTGCCTATTTTCATATACTTACAGGACTTACAGGAAACAGGGTAGTGGGCCTTGTTAGTGGTGCTTATGAATGCAAGCATCATGTTAACTACTTAACATGTATATTACTGTTCAAAGGTTTGGGTCAGACAGATTTTTTTTTTTTTTTTTTTTAAGAAATAAGTACTATTTAGCAAGGATGCATAAAATTGATCAAAAGTGACAGTAAAGACATGAATAATTATACAAAAAAAAAAAAAAATCAAATAAATGCTGTTTTATTCATGAAAAAAAATCTAACTGACCCCAAACTTTTGAACGGTAATGTATTGCACACTTTGGTTCAGGGATTTGAACAAACCACTGACCCTAAGTAATGACATTTGGTTCATCTCCCACCTTGATTGATATCTCAAGTCATGTGGTTTGTTGAGATAGAGGTGTGTCAGTTTTGTTTGCTGCATATTCTTTGTTATTTCTCCTTTTTTGACTGCCTTTTTTCTACACTCTTATTCTCAATGTCTGGCTGTTTGCTTTCCTCAGCTCTTCCAGCATTGCCGACTGGTGCAAAGGATTCTGGATGCTTGGGAGGAAAATGATAAAATTCAGTAAGAGCCTCTCATCTCTTTGTTGTCATTGATTTATAAGCATGTGTGATAGTCCCCTGAAGCTCATCTTGATATCCATCATGTCGTCAGTATGTTTGTTGTCTGTCTGTTTGTTTCTGCTGTTGGCTGATTGTAGTTTCCTACCTTAATCTCCAGGGCTGAAGGAGGAAGGCGAAGGGGAAACATGGGTCACCTGACAAGAATTGCAAACACTGTGGTTCAAAACCTGGAGAAAGGGCTGGCTCACTCTCAAATTAATGACCTAATTAAAGGTTTGTTGTGCAGGAATATGTCAAAAGAGCCACAGAGTTTATGATCTGATGATGCCTGAGATGAGATCATAATCACTTGTATTTCCACAGAGCTGCCAGAAGACTGCAGAGGCCGCTGGGAGAGTTTCGTGGGTGAGACTCTGAGAGAGACCAACAGGAGAAACACAGTGGATTTGGTGAGGACAGTATTTACACACATTTCATTGCATTGGACAGATGAATAATATTGGATAAGATATTTAAATAGTCAATGTAATGATCATGTTTTTTCCCTTTCAAGATATGTTTCACTGCAATAGATTATAACAGTAAATATTTCAGAGATGCTTGGTGCTTCTTTATTTTCTTGATAAAAAGAACATCACTCCCTAATTGGTCAAAATTGCTTTAAAACCTTTACTGTAGAGGAAACCAGTTATCACAGTTCATTGTGAACACTATTTAATGTCTTTTTTGTCACTTTCACTTTCATTTTCATTCAGAGCATGTTACGTAGTTTGATGCTGGTTTCTGATTGGCTCTTATCCTGTGTTCCAGGTGAGCACCCATAACTTACACTCATCTAGTGAAGATGATGACATGGAGAGCCCCTTCCCCAATGATTTGTCCATCCAACAGGTAAGAAGCAACAAATACATAGCCAGCATGAGTCTGCTTTAAGCTCCTTAAAGCTGATTGGATAGCATCTAAGCTTTTTTTTTTTTTTTTTCCCTTTTTTTTGCTTTCAGGCGTTCTCTGATTACCAGATTCAGCAGATGACCGCCAACTTTGTGGATCAGTTTGGTTTTAATGATGAGGAGTTTAGTGAACATGATGAAAATATCAAGTGAGTGCTGAAGACGTACATGTATAAATGTTTCTCAGATCCAGTGATAAGTATTTCCATATATCAGAATGCTGCAGAGACATGCACTGATATACAGTGCTGATATGTTTCTGTGGTAAAGATTGTCAGTATGATTTTTGAGAGACCTCTTTCAATCTTGCAGTGCTGCGTTCGATCGAATTGCTGAAATTAACTTCAATATAGATGCAGATGATCATAGTGTAAGTGTCTGCCACTGAAAACACTGTCCATTATTCAAATGATCACTTAGCCCTGCTGTAAGTGTTTTGATGCTTTATTCGGATTGTTGTGCTCCTTTAGGCCAATGCTGCAGCTTTTGAGGCGTGCTGTAAAGAAAGAATCCAGCAGTTCGATGACTGTGAGGAAGAGGAGGATATTTGGGATGAAAAAGGAATAAACTATGCAACACAAATCAAATCCAGATCGAGGTAAAGCACATGGATGATATGCTTGAGGAAATAGATTCTCCTATTTTGTTTATTGAATTCAAAATCTCTATTTATTCTTTCCAGGTTCGGGGTGTCTCTTTCTTCAGATAGTTCACCCAAGAGTGCAGTGAGGAATGGGGGTGGAGGCCGCGGGTCGGCCTCTGAGGAAGAGGATGTTGAGGAAGAAGCCAGTCCTCAGCAGTCTGCAGCAGCTCAGACTCAAAGTGAGTGCTATAACATCACCCCACAACTCTGAATCTTTCAGATTAATTTATTGAACATTCTTTGTGCTTGTGTACAGATCCAGGCTGGACAGCGAGTTTTGGCGAGACAGAGGTGAGCTCCTCTAGCTCCTGGGGTGGCTCCCCTCAGCAGGGAGGTGAGGGTCCGCAGGGCACAAGCTGGGCCTCCTTCACTGAGTTCCAGCCTTTCAGCAGGTAAAGAGTTGTATAGTGCTACTTACAACACAGTTTTGGAATGTTTGTTAAAGTGAGGTAATATTGGTTGGGCTGTGTTTGAATTATGGGAATACCTTTATCAGTGCTGATCCACTAACTTTTACATTACAGCACAGAGTCCAGCCAGACCAAGGGACAACCTCAACAAGGCCAAGAGAAGAACTGTGAGTATGCTGTGTTTGAGTCTGTCTGAATATTAACTCTGTTAATACACAACGTGGGAAGTAGTCGACCACCAACAGACAGTTTTCTGTCTTAAATTTGCCCGATGAAATGTTTAAAGTGGTAATATCATGGGGAATCACATTTTTCCTGATCTTTTCAGTACTATGAAAACATTTAGAACACAAAACTTCCTATTCAGAAATACATTCATTCTTAAGTCCTTGACATCAGAAACTCCATAACATTAACGCATGACTGCATACATTTCCATGGCAATGGCATGGTGCAGTAATATGGAAAACACTAGAAAAAACCCTAAGAAGAGGGTTGAAATTTTGTCGTTTAGACCCTTAATTTTTAATTTTTTTTGCAGCGGCTGGCAGTGGTTCGGTTACAGGAGCGTGGGAAGGAAGTCCTGGGCAAAAAGCCCCTCTGGTGGCCTCAGACAGCAGCTCATCTGGAGGCTCAGACAGTGAAGAGGACCCTGGTGAAAATAAGACAGAGGGTTCCCCTAAAACATCTGCCAACCAGACAACAGCACCCTCGAGGTAAGAACACTTTGCGAAGAAATAGCAGCATTAGTGATTTAATGTAGTTCCAGAAAAAAAGATCTCATGACTTCAGGAAGGGAATAATATCCCCATTTTTAAACGATGACCGAAGACCTGTACCGTGATGATTGTTTAGTTATGCTCTCTAAACAAACCACGTAAAGGGAAGAGAAATATGACAGACCAGACTGAAAAGTGAATCCCATTCGGACACTTCCCTAAATCAAAGTTATTGACTTAAAGGGATAGTTCACTTTGAAATTAAAATTTGATATCTATCAGTTTACCCCAAGGGCATCCAAGATGTAGGTGTCTTTTTTTCTTCAGTAGTTAGACCATTTTGATATTTTTTTTTTATAAATGTTCTAGTCTGTCAGTTACATCGGCAAGCACTCTCTCTCAATACACTAAGAGGTGGTGCAAGACTCGTGCCACAGAGTAGTCTCAGTTCAAACAGTCACCATCGTATGGACTCCACATTGATGGCCGAAGACATGAACGAAGCGGGCTTGTGTGAGAAAATCCAACAGTATTTATATCAGTTTTTACCTTTAGACAAACTATGTCCAAGATTCAGAGGCGCGCACGCATCCGGTGTGTGACGTGTTTGATCCTGAGTGCGCTGCCTCTGGCTTAGTCTGCTGCGCCGGAAAGCACCGAAGTGACTCCTGCGCAGATCAAGACTAAGACCGTCACACACCGGATGCACGCACTGGGATCACTTGGACATGGTTGTGTACAAGAGGTAAAAATGATATAAATACTGTTCGCTTTCTCACACAAACTGCCTGCTGTCTTAGGCCATCAATGTGTAGTTACGATGGGGAATTGTTTAATTTGGATTTCTCTGTGCATGTTCTTTTTCCCCTATAGAGACAGTGACCTATACCTGCCATTATATGACTGACAGACTAGAACGGTTTGACCTAAAAATATCAAAATTGGATCCACTGAAGAAAAAAAGACACCTACATCTTGGATGCCCTTGGGGTAAGCTGATAGATACCAAATTTTAATTTCAAAGTGAACTATCCCTTTAAGGTCACATTTACTGTAGTTTGGGGATTTTTCACAGACAAAATCCAGTCATTTCAATAGGAATTCACGCAATTGGAAATTTCATGTGTGGGTGAAAAATTTTGCAGGGTTCAAATTGATTGTGAATTTGCTCTTGACCAGCAGAAAGCTGCTTGTTTTGAAAGTGACTTTGTTGTGATGCTTCATCGCTATTGACAGTGGATGATTTTTTGGCCCACAAAATTTTGCTAATGTTGACTGCACCTTTAGAATGCCTTGTTCAGTTGATTCAATCAAGTTTTAAACAATTTAATGATGAAAAGACACTTTCAGTGTCGTAATTGTGAAAGCAATTTTGACTCCGTAAAGACATGGAAGTATTTAGTGGTAAATGTTTGTGCTGCACTCTTGCACTCTTTTCTCAGCAGCGAGGGGCCTACTGAAGCTCTGGAGAAGCTCAGCATCACAGACAATAGTGAGTCTTCAGCGTCTACAGAAGAGTCAGACGCTACCACTGTGACGGGGACAAGGTAAATGTGTATTAACCAGATGTTATATGAGAGATAAAAAGCACTGTCCACCCTCTCTTACTCTCTCTTATGCCTCTACAGAGTCGAGGCACCTGCTTCAGCTGAGATCACGCCTAACGGACTGGTCTGAAGGCTCTGGATAGGAGTCCGACCCACTCTCCGCCTCTTCCATTCTGAACCCCCAAACCTCAATACCACTTTTGGTGTTTAAATAAAGAATGCTGCCATGTTATTGGTCCTGGATACTGCCAATCAGCCCATAATTGGAGGAGGAAGCCAGGGGCATGTAACACAAACCAGTAACCAGTACAGTGCTCAGAGGTGTTAGTCTTTTAATCCTTTCAACTTTGTATGAGATATGCACAGTTTTAAATGTAGCAGTGACCGTGTGATTACAGGATCTGTCAGGACTTCTTTTTTTCCTCGGTTTGTGTCCCTCCCTTAATTTTTCTGGATACGGTTTTTTTCGCTCGCAACCTTGGATGGTAGAAAACAGGGATGTGAAGGTCCTAATTGGAAAGCACAGGCTCATCCTTCATGGCATAACGTCTTGAACATCCTCATGCAAAATCGAAAGCCTCGTTGCCTGACAACAGCCTCTGCAACAATTTACTGTATGTTGAAGCACAACTGAAATGTTCTGTAATGCTTGACACATTTCTGCACAGGTCACTGCCCTGCCAATTTCACTTTTAAGATTTGTTTTAAACATATTATGGCCTAATCTCATTAAATCATGTATTTGAATGTTCTGAAGTGCTTTGGGGCGGAAATGTAAGACACGGTGTCCACGTCGGCACCTGTGCAGTAATGTTTAGCCATTTAATTTAAATTTGCCTCATTCGGAAACTATACGTTAGTGGTGTGGGGGGGTGCGCCTCTGATTTTTTTTGGGACTTTTTCATTGCATGCAAAACATTATTTATCGAGCATATACAAGCAGCTGTTTTTTTTTCCCGACAACGTTCTAGCTAGTTAGTCAAGACCTTCTGATTGTATTGCATTACTTTTGTCCGTTTTTTTCCCCCTCCCTTCAGATCAACTAAACAGTTTCTATCTAATTTTCTTCATTTTATGCTTAAGCATTTCAAAAATTGAATCATGGGTTTAAAGCAAAAAGCTTAAGGTAATCATAATAACCTTTGCCTTAAGTTACAAATCCTTCAGAATCCCTGTTACAGGACAGAAGGGTTTGCCTCAAAGCAAACAGGCATTTTTTTGTCTGTTTTTAAATGTCAGCTGGTCTCGAAAGAACCGCCCCCACAATTTTTTTTGTATCCCTGTCCAGCGCCAACGCCACACGATTTTCTTCCATAGAGTCCAAGACAATTTGCCCCAATTCCGTAGTATATCACATATGAAATACTCTACAGGACAGTGTTATGCATCATCAGTTTTTTTTTTGTTTGTTTTTTTTAAACCAGAACTCTTGTTATATGCTGTCAGAAAGACTTTTCAGACTTGTCTCAGAACCTTCCGGTAGCTCACGTTGGAAATACCAAGATCCACCTCTTTTAATATTTCATCCTGAACATCATGTGATTATTTTTTCTTGCAGGAATTTTTTTGGCTATCACATTTCACGTATCATATCTCTGCAAGCTTACTATGGTACCAAATCTGTTGGATTACAGGATTGGGATATTGCATTATTTATTTTGCACTTGTTGAGGTGTTTGTATGGAGACCTGGAACACCGTGTATTTTTTTTCTCTCTCTCTTCATGATCTTTGCCTCTGGAGTGTTTAAATCCTCCATTGACTCTGCTTCTTATATCTATGACATGTTCAAATAGGTTTGTTTCCAAAGCCAAAAGTATGTATTTGCCTTTTTTCTTTAACTGTTAAAAAATCTTATTTTTAACTTTAACCAATATTATTTTACATATTGTAGAGATTCTAATTTATGTGATCTTCAGCAACCAAAATATTGCTCTGTTCAATTCTGTTCCTGTGTCTGGACTGTTTCTGTACATTTACAGCTGAGTTGGGAGTTTGAAGCTTTGTTATTCGTTTATTTTCCCAAGAGAAGTCTCAGTTACACAGCTATAGATATTTAACAGATGATGGTTGTATTATTTTCAAAAGCTGCCAAACATTTATTTTAATTCTAATAAGACCGTTCCGGGTTCGATTCTATTACAACCGAACATAATTTTGACTCATTCCTCAGATTGTACAAGCAAGTCATCCACTTACGGTGAAAGTTAACTTTAAGACACTGCTCTGGAATTTTCTTTTACACTTTCTGTTTTTAAAGTATTAATATGCGCCCCTGTGGAATTCTTGATTCTGATTGGCCAATCGCCGTATGTAAGTACGCTCATCCGGGTAACTGAAACGGCTCACTTACCTGTCCTACAAGAACGTAAATGGCGCCATCTTGTGTCTACGTTATCCTTTGTAGTAAAAATACATAATTCAGGTAATATAATTTTAATATATCCTTATTTAAAGTTCGCGTATTTGTTTTTTAGGTAAAAACAAGAATTACTTGGCAAGTAACGAACAAATGGGACAAACAGTAGTCCCATTGAAAAATGAGGAGTTGTACCACAACTAACGTTACGTCTTAAATAACAGCGTTAACGTTAACTGTTTATTAGAAACTGAAAGAGCTCGAAATTATTCTCTGGTAACTAATAGCATCGAACCTGGAATATTTTTGTACAGCTGTACAAGCTCCCTACAGTTCTCTCCCTCGAATACAGTGACCTTAATTGGATTTCATGGATGTATTCCATGCACTTGTAAATAGTGGTTATATATCTCCATGCCATAATAACGATGCTGGATTTGAGCAGTTGGAGGGGAAGGACACATGCTGCAGGATAAATGAATTACCATGTTTCAGAGCACTTCAAGTTCACAACTTCCCGCTAACTTAGTCATTCGTTTTAGAGAATTAGTGTATTGAGACGAGTTTGTCAGAATATAAGGTATTCATTGATGGCATAAAAAGGTAGTTCTCTGCACATTGACATTTGTATAGACTGGGTCTGTACATTATATTGTTGCCTACATCAGTACCTATATATTTTGATATTTTCAGAATGGAATAAATCTGTTATTGAGAGAAATGTTTTTCATCAGTTAAGATGGCAGAGTGAAGTTTACCATCCCTTTCTTGTGCAGCTGTGTGCTTTGAAACCTTCTCTGGTCTTTTCTTAGGCCAATGAGAGCCGAATGGACGCCTTCCAAGAATCTACAAACTCCTTTATAAACACATGTACCATTTTGGATGTGTGCATCATGCTTTGATGAGGCAGAACAGATGCTAGGGTTATTCTTGGGGGTTCTCAGCCTTAATCTAAACAGAGGTAAGACAAAACCCAGGAATGAAAGCAACAACCATTTGCTCAGCTTCGTTTTAATATGAAACATTTTTTTACAAAAAAAAAAAAAATCTTGCAGCCTTTACGAAAGACTCAGCAATCACACAATTTACTTGATTTAAATTTAATTTAGACTAAAAGAAATCCTTAAAACAGCTTTACACGTTAAGGCCATGACATGCAACATCAATGATTTCACACAAAACTTAAAAAAAAAAAAAAAAAAGTCTAAAAATTATTTGATAACTGTGGTAAATAAGGCACACAACTGGTTTTCTTACAAAAGGAATGGGTTTCAATCAACAACTTTGTGCAAGGAATTGAACAAGTAGAAATCATTAGTTTTGAATTATAATTCCTTAATTTTGGGACATTTTACTACCTGGTGGAAAAGCGCATATTATTGACACTGCAGAAGGCACAATTAGCAATAAAAGCAGTTATATTGTATGATATTGTTATTGCTTGCTATAAACACTAACGGCATGAAACAGCTGCTAGAGGTACCGCTTAATCTCAGAATGTGCAGAAACCACACAGAATATCAACACGACGGATGGAGATCTTTGAACATTTTTGAACTTCCCATATGTAACAACATTCCCAAAAGCTAAGGATAAATGGCATAAAGCTAAAAACAGTAGTTAAACAGTAGAAGGTCAAAAACCAACACAAATCAATAACTCAACACAACCCAAATAAGGGCAGTTTTTAAATTCAAGGATTGAAAACAAGATTCTTCATTATTTACCCTCAGGAATAAAGTCCAGCAGTCAAAATACCTTTGCCAGTAGAAAAATAAATATTACCATAAACAAAGAAATAAATACATTTTGGTGACAGCAGCCCTCAACCATTTAACTTCAATCCAGTATGATCAACATTTAGAGTGTCATAGTGCAGTGATAAATATGAGCACATACCCTCTCCATTTATTTTTTGGGAGGAAAGAAAAAAAAAAAACAGTAGACAAGAAAACATGCAGTAAACCATCTGATTCAATATCTCTCTTTTCCTTATGACACTGAAACCTCACAAATGGTAAAAAAAAAAAAAACTTTCTGTTTATGGACCAGTTATTAAAACAAACCCTACAAATCAGATCTCCCACAGGCATGGAATTTTAAAACTGTGAACTCCAGGGCTGGAAAATTCACAACAATTAATGAAGTTGTGGACAATTTTATAGTGATTTTCAACTGTAAAATATTGACCTGGCTACATATTGGTCTTTGTGAGTGCAATCCATTTTAGTGATCACGGACAGTTGGAAGAAAAGTCATGGAAACTCACTGATCATAAGTAGCGGGAACCCTGTCAAATAAATACAGGAATAGAGCAGCAAATGCTCAGGAGCACTAATGGCAAGATTCAAAACACAGGAAGTCCAACAACAAATTTAAAGTCTATATTTTACTCTCACTTGCATCACTGTCAATGCTAATCGAACAATGCAACACTGCATGATATGTTAAATTTTGAACTCTTCAACCTTCTCCAGGCTGTACATGAAAATGCTAAATAATCTGAAATACCGTAAGAGGTTGATTCTACTCATGTTTTATAGGAATGCATCCTTCCATCTCCAAAACCTCTGGCCAGCCTTCATACTTGTTGGTCCCTGCATTGTTCTTGATGTGCTGGAGACATAAGAGATGGTTTATTAGATATTTAAAATCTGAACAGGACATGGCCTCTCATTAGAAGGGGCTGCGACCTGAAAACAAGACACAAGGCAAATTTACCTGCTCAAAGGGGCTCTTTGTTTTGATCCCTTTGCCTCCAACAAACACCCAGTTATCTCTAAATCCCAGTATGCTGATGCTTGTGCTGCCCAATTCTGCTATCAGATTTCTGGCCTCGTCGTTTAGCCTGTTCATAATTAAAAAAAAAAAAAAAAAAAAACATTAAATAGAAAAGATTTGACAGATCTGTAAAAGTCTGACCAAATATTTAGAGAAGTGACTCACTTTGATGCAGGATCATCAAAAGTGGTCATCATGACAATGCTTCCATCTTCTATTTCCTTCAAGAATTTAATAAGCTGGTTCACATCTAGACAAGAATAAACATTTTTAAAAAATTAACTTTTGAATGCGACTCGGGAGGTAATTTCAAGTTCTTGACCCTGTCTAGTTTGCAAATACAAACAAGCTCTTAACAATAAAACTGTAACACAGTGGTCCTTTTTTCGAACGGTGTTCTGTTGATTTGTGCTACCCTGTCAGATTTTCCTACCTCCCATTAAAACAGTAGGTAGTACAATTCGACAACAAAAAATGCTACCTGTTAAATTATGATTTATTAATGTCTACACCTACCACAACCCTAAACCTACCCTTACAGTAGTGTATATACAGTAATTATGTGTTATATTCGTGGTTGTGGCTAGAAGGGATACAGTTACCGGAAACCAACAATAAATCATTTTTTCTACCTATTAGATTGTGTTTTATTAACATCTACACCTACCCCAACCCTAAACCTACCCCTTACAGTAATGCAGATGCATTAAATATTGTTGTTCAGCATGAGAAAAAGGACAAAATATTGACGTGCGCATGCGCAGTAAGCCCCAGTAGGAAAATCTGACGGGTAGGATAAAATGTCAGGACACCGGTATTAAAATTAGTCTCTTGCCATGCAACTAAAACACAACCATGGGGCCTGAAACCACTAGGGGGCCTCAAGATCATTTTAAATTATTTAAGACCAAATGAGCTTTACATTTGTCTGACAACTGTCATTTTTATTTAAGAATGAATGAATTTAAGAATTTTATTTGATATATTTAATCAGAAAATTGCTATCCGTGAGTAAAATTTATTTGTAAAAACCTTATCCTGTCATGTAAATTCATTTGTCATAAATATCAGTTCTTGAATTCTAAAATTATGGAATTTAAAGATTCTCATTGTAATTCTAAAATAATTTTGGTCACACTTTATTTTAAATTCCAATTCTCGCTATTAACAAACCATTAAATACGACTTTTGCTTCAATAAACTCCTAATTTGCGGATTATTAATAGTTATTAAGGTAGTTGTTAAGTTTAGGTATTGGGTAGGATTAGGGATGTAGAATATGATCATGCAGAATATGTGCTTTAAAGTACTAATAAACAGCCAGTATGTTAATAATAGGCATGCTAATAAGCAACTAGTTAATAGTGAGAGTTGGTCCCTATACTAAATGAATGAATGAATGAATGATGCATTTATATAGCGCTTTATTATGTATTGCTGTATACCCAAAGCGCTTTTACAATCATGTGGGGGGGGGGTCTCTCCTCAATATATATTAAAGTGTTACAATCATATTAATTAATTTAATATATTGCCAATCCTAATTTCTGAAAATGAGCAGTTTTGTCATTACAGCAGAATTATCTCAAATATATTAGCCTACATGGGGGCCTTGAAATGTTGGATAACAGGGTTGCCCGAGTCAAAAAAATTTTTGAGTATACTGTTGAATAAAACGCAGTTAGGCGAGACCCAGTTAATACCCACAATTCTCAAACATTTCTCCTATGACTACTTTTTTTTAGAGGACAACATTATAATACAAATGTGCGATCATATGCATTTCAGAATATATATGAATGTGTATATACAAGTGGGACAAAAAGACTGTGTACCTAACAGCTTTAGTAAGGTGATCACCCAAGATGAATTTTAATACAGTGCAAATACAATACATGCAAAATTTGCAAATGGAAACAAGATATGAGGTCTAGAAAACAGATTTACCTCCAGACCACATGTCAAAGGAATCAGTCTTGGTGAGCTCACCGGTCTTGGCTGTAAAAAGACTGTGGATTAATGCAGTCCAATTTCTCTCAGTAAGCAGTAACTGTTCAGTTTAAAAGGTTTCACCATCTACATGTTTCTAAAGAAAAAAAAAAAGGCGGCATACCATTGATCAAAGCAATGTTTATACCCCGTCCAACGTTGTTCTTTACTCCACTCATTAATCTGATAAAAGATAAAGAAGAAAGAGTTCAAAAAGCAGCAGTCAAATTCGGCTCAGGTTTGCTCTGAATTCAGGAAGTCCCTAGCTAATAAAAAAAGTCAAGATTTGTATTTTTCTATAGTGATTATTCAGTAGTACTGCGCAATTAGAGATATGTGTAAAACCTACACATTGTCTTGAAAACACATTTTCGGGCCGACAACGCTGGCTGCTCCACTGGTGATCTTAAAAGCAAAATGGTCCTCGGGACATGATTTAGAAAGGCCGCATCTGTGGCGCGGAGGCCTGGTGGCTGAAAATAACATCAATACATTCATAAACGCACGTCTTAACTATTTGAGGGGGAAAAAAACCATTTTTGGCTATGTTCTAGTCTTCTGTCTGCATGATTTATTAATTGTTCATATTATTTACACATATACCAGACAGGTGTCTTCACACTTAATTATGTCTTCAACAGACTTCTTAAGTGGTTGAAGTTATAAAAATAAGATCACACCCAAACACACCTATTTCATCTAAAGTAAATGGCAGCTGGCAGCAACTCAACACATCTAATGTGACAACTATGGAATTCTGTCTCTATTATCAAGAATCTAACACCTACATGCTGTTAATGTCATTGCAGGAAAGTTTAACTATGCACACCTTTAACCAATGACTGATTTTTGTACAGGTTCAAGTCACGTTTTATATCTACACAGTTCTAATCAAAGATACAGGAGGAGCTTGTTCATCTGGTCCAGTCAGCTATTATTAAGGATTACATAGGAACTCATTCACCATCCTCAATTCTCATATGTAGTAAAAAACAACAACAAAAAAAACCTATGTACTCACGGACAGTCTCTGCAGGTGCGTATCGTGCTGTAGAGAAACATATGTCGATTAGCAAATAGCAATGTGCCATGTCAAACACTGAAAAACATGAACTCATTCCTTAGCCAAACAAGTGTATTATCTTACTTTACTAACAAAAGACGTGTGCAGTTTCAGATCGGTATGTTCTGTGTGTTTTGCAGAGGGCTGCGTGCATGAACTTACCAAGTACTTTCCCCAAATTAAAATTCATATTGCTTTCTAATAGCTCAAATGCCAGGAACACAACTAAAAATAAGACAGAAACCAGCACTGCCAGTTTCAAAAGGCCTGTAAAAAAAAAAAAAAAAAAAAAAAAACTTTGTTTCAATTATTTTATTCACTTTTGCACAAAAAACAATTGTTAGGATTACAGCAATTTTTCAATGTCTTAAAGCAAAACTTTTTTTTTTGCTCTGCTATTACACATATTTTACCACAACATATTGTCAATGACAAAAGAACAAATATTTGCCATTGGTTACATATAATATATACTCAGGCAGAGTTCATATTGAAAGAAACGGAACACACCTCCTGCTCGCATCATCCTGACGGCTTTCCAAGCACCAGTCACCACACTGAGATCCACACACCTGGCATTAGATCAGATATCAGCATATAACAAAAGCCTGAATTTCTAAATATCC
Source organism: Tor tambroides (assembly GCA_021397915.2). NCBI lineage: Eukaryota > Metazoa > Chordata > Actinopteri > Cypriniformes > Cyprinidae > Tor > Tor tambroides. The sequence goes on along the minus strand of JAFVLL020013004.1, from coordinate 77,548 downwards.
CAGCTAAAATACTTACGTTACCTGCAGGGATTTACTCAAGATAATCTACATATGTGACCCTGGACCACAAAAACAGTCAATTTTTTTGAAATTGAGATTTATACATCATCTGAAAGCTGAATAAATAAGCTTGATGTATGGTTTGTTATGATAGGACAATATTTGGCTGAGATACAACTATTCAAAAATCTGGAATCTGAGGGTGCAAAAAAAAAAATCAAAATATTCAGAAAATCACCTTAAAGCTGTCCAAATGAAGTTCTTAGCAATGCATATTACTAACCAAAAATTAAGTTTATATATATTTACGGTAAGAAATTTACAAAATATCTTCATGGGACATGATCTTTACTTAATATCCTAATGATTTTTGGCATAAAAGAAAAATCGATAAATTTGACCCAAACAATGTATTGTTGGCTATTGCTACAAATATACCCGTGTGACTTATGACTGGTTTTATGGTCCAGGGTCACATATGTGGGTCACTGACTAACTGACCAATAATTGCTGATTCAGATTCATAATTCACATTTATGACCCTCATTTATTTGCTTAATTATATATTCAGAGTAACTTGATTATCCTTTCAGTTAAGTATACACACACACACACACACACATTTTACCATGTTTAACTTAACATCACAGAATTATATAATGTATGATTGCATTACATCGTTTATGAATAAAGTGCACAGTTTCTGTTTTCAACTATTTTAGTCAATTCTAATGTAGTATAAAGCTAGTGTTCAGCATATTAATTGTTATTATTAAATTGTACTCTGCTCTCCATATATCAATATGATCATTGGCCATTATAAATAATAATACTGATCAAACCCTATTCACATGTATAGAAAGGTGGAAAAAGATCATATATAATATATACATTTTATAAGCTGGTTTAACACATGCGAACATGCCTAAATTTATATTGTATCAGTCTTCACCTGTCATCTGAAAACTACTCTTTTTTTCCTCGAGCCAATAAAACATTCAACAAATTCTTAGCTTTAATTTCAGCTCAAGATCTAACATGTAATTCTTTTACACATACACAAACATCCTGAAAACCTCTAATTATGTCTGAAAAAGATGCCAGAAGCGAATTAATCGTTTGTGTTGGTGTTAAGTTTAGATGTCAGTTGTCAACAGTAAAAGTGACAGTAGCCGTTAGCATGAGGCGAATATATAAATAAAAAAACAAGAATAAACCTAAAAACAGACATATAATATGAACTCAAGAAATCATGTAACCCAACGAATATACTTTTAGACTGATAAGGAATAAAGAAGAAGAGAATAGAAAGAAGTACCTGGTGCCACGGCGACACAACGCTGAGTATTCCTAGTACACATCCGGTTTCACCAAGAGGGGAGGAGCGTGCGTGTATGCAGAGATATGTGTACGTGTGTTAGAGACAGACACGCCCATGTGGGGGCGTGTCCTATAAGGCACCCGCCCACACTGCTCAGGGTTGTTGGTTTTTTTTTTAAATAATAATTTGCATAATTTGATAAAAACTTATACTGTTTTAGACTGTGTAGTTCAATTTGAAGCCCTTTGGAATGAATGGAAAATTATATACAAAAAGAACAGATTATTATTATTTTTAAGATGTTTGGGTTAAACTAAAGTAAACTATGTTTAAATAAGGAATTCTTGATATTTTAGTGTTTTATGTGAATTTGTAGGTTGAATAGTATGTACACGTAGGCAATGGACTGAAAAACTTTAGGCAATGCGATTTAAGACAGGCTTCATTCTTTATAATGTAATTCATTTATTTTATTTTATTTTTCCCTATACCCTGTACTGCTTAAATATTTTTGAAGTGTGAGTCAGATGGGTGAAGATGTGTGAGAGTTTGGTTCATGTTGGTGTGCAGTGTGGTATGTAGTGTATGTGTGAGAGTGTGTGTTAGTGAGGAGGTGTGAGGTGAGTTTATGCCTTTGTGAGGTGTGCAGTTTGTTTGTTTTCCAAAACAACTGTTTGGTCTCTTTTTCATTTGACATCTGTCTGTAATGGTATTGTATTATCAAAAAAAAAAAGTATATATATATATATATATATATATATATATATAGTTGTAGCAATCAGATGCTAAATAATATAATATACTCATGGTGTATTTTAAATGTGGATAATAGGATGAGCATAAATAATACAGATGTTTAAATGCATCTTAATTTATTTACAATTCAAAAACAGTAGATTTGTCTATTTGAAAATACATAGTCCCAAAGCTCAAGGAGGATTGCCAGCAGCAGCCTGAGGGAATATGAATGATTCCAGTTCAAAAGACAGAGAGGGTGAAAGTGAATTCACTCTTAATGATTATCCTCTGGTCCCTGTATAAGACACTTCATAGGACAAAATAAGAACCTGACCTTAGCAAGATATCATTTGCCTTGGTTTGAAAAATGCAGTTCACCGTTATTTCCAAGCGTTTATTGTCCAGTCACAGTACCTGGGTTATGAGATTCATTTGAAACAATTCACACTTGTCTGCAAAGCCTGTGTAGTTCCCAGTGTGTAAATGTTGTTCATTCAATGAGATCCTAAAGAAAAAATGAAAAAGTCAACAAGCGAATGCAAAAATAAATATATAATCAATTATAAATAAATAAAAACTGCTAAATTCAGTGGATACAGGCAAGGATAATATCGATTGATACATCAAGCTTACATCATCTGAGTCCTCCTGGACCTGGAAACCATTTAGTTTGCCATTGGGGCTGCTCTCATTGCTAACACACAGATCATCTTCTTGGAGTTGCAGAGCGGAAAAGCGATAAGCAGGTGACCTGCAGGAGGCAGAATTTGACCAATAGAGAATCTGAATTCTGCAAGGCATATCTTTTATGAGAAATAATGGCAATCAAGTTTTATCATATCGACCTTACCTTTGCCTACAGTTTATCCTCCTTGAAGTGATTATTAAAGCTGCAGTGATAACCAAACCAATGACCCCCACACAAGTACACACCACAATAAGAACCAGCATGCCCGGCTGCAAATAGAAAGACAGTAAAATAAATGTTCATCAGCCATGTTTTTCTTTATGTATTCTTTTAAAAGCGCTGATTGATTTCTGAACGAAATTCATATTGATTTTCAGAAATACATCACTCTTGCTCGTATTGGTTAAGCAAACTGTATTTATGCTCTTTATATTGTAACATACATGATAAGTGATTTTACTTAGTTTTTGGCCACTGTATAGTGAATAATGATTGTCATGAGAAACAGGCCACTCACTGATCTCTTAGTATGAGAATCTGAGGAAGTTGGTGAAATGTCCTTCTCACAAAGCTTTTTGAAAACATCATCTCGTCTCGGAGGCCTGACACCCCCCTCACATTTATCGCCAGGAATCTTACGATACCTGTTTAACACAGTGGTATAATTATAACAATGAAGTGTATGTATGTGTGTGTTTTAAAATTTTGTTAGGTAACACTTTATTTTGATAGTCCACTTCAGACATTCTACTAACAGTAAGTATCTTTGCAACTACATGTCAACTAGCAGTCAGAGTATTAGTAGACTGCTTAATATCTTCTAACACTATATTTTGATGGGTCCACAATATACAACATATTCTACTAACCCTAAACCTACCCTAACAGTCTACTCTGAGAGTTAGTAGACATGTAGCTGCAAATTAATGAGAATTAGTTGACATGTAGTTACAAAGTTACTTCTAGTTAGTAGAATGTCTAAAGTGGACTATCAAAATAAAGTGTAACCTTTTGTTATATAGAAATCAAGATGTATTTCACCATCACCCTGTAAACTGCAGGTCATCTAGCTCCCCATTTAAGCAAATATCCTGGGTTTGATTCAGGAAGTTGGGTTGTAGGAGACACTCCGAGGTGTTTTCATGCCGATAGAAACCGTACTCGCTGTTGACAGGAGAGCTGTTCAGAAAACACTTTTGTTTGATCATAAGCAGAAGTCCAAACCTCAGTGTGGTGCAGTTATTCCTACCACATGTAGTCTTCTCTAGTGCAAGGACATGGATGCTGCTCCCTACTGACCACATATCCTCTCCCATTTCTACATGCTGACAGTTTCTTTAGTCTTCTAAACGTCTCTTTGTAGCCCAAGAGGCATCCGTCTGTTTCTGGGTCAGAGTCATAGTCAGAGTGCGCCAACCACTGCACATAGTCCTCTTCACCACCTACGAAAAGACATAATTTGGACAAACTTCTAAGACTAGATATTGCATTGTCACAATTGTGGTACAGATATAAAATGATATTGATGAGTAGTGTGAGCAGTTGCATTACTTTTCTAAGCAATCATAGTCATCATTTTTACCTGGTGGAAAAAAAAACTCTTGTTTTCTTAAAGAAGATACTTGAGCTAGACTATCAGAGACTTAAGCCAGTAATCAAGCACCTATAAACAACCCAGAACACTTAGGAACTACACATTTTTTCCTTCTTAGGGCAGAGACATGAAGCTGTTGGGCTTATGTTGTTGAGCATCTGTCAGGCTGTCATTAAGCATCTGTTGGCCTATATTTTTTGTAGTGTTTTCTGCACTTTTGGCACTAGGTGGACACCTTGTCAGAAGCTTTTAGTCCGACTGAGCATATTAAATTGGCGACAGAGCTTGTTGTTAAGAGAGATCCCTTCAATTGGCTATTCAGCTTAGTGAACAAGTGCACAGAAAAAAGATCAGAAGTGATGAAATCAACCAAACTACGAAGTTAAGTGGACAAAATGATATACAAGCGCTGCTTTGTTTGTGGTTTGTATATCCACAGTCCTAGCTATTTCAGTTTCCGTTTTTAATTGACAAATACAGACTACTGCCACCAGCTAGTATGGAGAGTTATTTCCTCTCAAGCAAGTTCAGAATGCATGTGCTAGTTGCTCATTGGCTGTAGTTTTTTGCAGAGTGTTCAGGTGCAACTTTTTGGTTCAGGTGCAGTGTTAATTGACCCTTCGCAAACACCCGCACCCTTTCATTACAGTTGCTATGTCCAACAAGCCATGGCGCTCTCACGCCACACATCATGTTCTCACACAGTGAAAAATACATCGCTGAACAAAGATAAAACTGCCAACAGGCCAACAGACAAAACAGAGCAGGTTACTTTAGGTATGTAACAAATTCTCAGCTTTCAAATTTTGTCATTTTTTAAAGAAATTCAAACATTAAATACTGTTTTGTGGCTCTTTAATGTGTCGTGACAGATCACTGTAGAGCCTCAGTTCAAGCGGCACTTGAACTGATCATCTCTTCCTCTTTACTAGTTATAGCATGAAATAAACATGAATGAACATCAGAAGGCATCTCGTTTTAACTGCGGAAAGACGTCAATACCATTTTCAAGTTCAAGTCCACCAACATTAATCTAATCTCCCGTCTGGTTTGTTTGTCAGACAAAATAGCACATTCGGCATTATGATTGGTCAGGTCGCCTGTCAGTCGAACTCCTAGCAAGGGGTCAGTTCTACACTATTCATTGATTTGTGTCTGAGCTTTGATGATATAGTATGATACTTATAGCACTATTTGAATTCTGCCCATAATTCTTGAAACCTTTCTTACATTCTCTGGTGAGCAGGTGCTCAAAGTCTATGGTGACAGCCACCCACATGGGCTGATCATCATCATCTGGGCGGTAGCCGAAAATGCTGATATTCATTGTCTTTGTGCCCGGCTCGGATGCCAGTCCTGCCAAGAAGATCGGGTGGTCTGTGAAATTAAATACCTTCCAGCACTGTCCTTCATCTGTGGAAAACCTGAAAACATTCAGACACACATAGTCATATACATACACAGTCAGTGACCACAAATTATACGTTTGTTCTTTCAGAACGAAAACAATTTGTAATACAACTGCGGGGCAAGTGATAGTTTGTTACTTTATTGAGCTGATCTGTCTGTCTCTATGCGCCTCCACAGCCACTATCAGCCCTCCAGAGTCCAGGATGCTGTAGTGGTGAGGTCCTCTCAGAGTCCCCCACCAGGTGTAACCTCCATCCCCAGACATGTACACATCCGGCCGAGCGGCTGAAATGGAGTCACCGACACTACCTGCAGTGACATTTAATATTTTGACAAGTTTGAATGTTAAGTTGTGGAAGTTGTGGAGATAGGTGGTAGGAGCTAGTACCATGGGCGATGACCAGACCAATGGCGGTAGGTTCAGAGAGAGGCAGCATGGGAGTGATTCCACTGAAGTGACTGTGCTCTCCATGAATATGCAGGTTACACTGGAACAGAAAACGGAAACAGTCTCCCACACATACATTTACAGTAACCTTTAAAGTTGCCGTGAAATAAAAAAATGAAACCTTCCATCTCACAATCCAATCAATAACCGATGTATAGAACCAAGTCACCACCTTGTTTTTTTTTCTTTTTCCAATAATCTGTTATACTCAGATCTATGTCAAAAAATGGAGGAAAAGATCTGTTCCTACTTCTGTTTCATTGCTTTGAAGGAAATCAAAATTGGTTTTTTAACTTTAAGGGCTAATCTGTGTGCTAATGTATTGATAAACTTTTTTTTTAGCAGATTTAATAATTTAAAATTGCCTTTCGTGAAATGTTTGTCTAATTATGGCTAATTTTAAAATCTTCAATATGTTCTTGCCAAACTCCCTGTTTGAACAGAAAACAAATCAAAAGAATGGGAAAAACAATTGTACTTATAGAAACTTTAATTTTAAACAAATGCAATTTCTCATCACTCAGTCCTCAGTTGTTACCTTTTTTGAGGTTTCTGGACAATCCACATTCTCTGGCTTCTTCAGAAATCTCCATCGCCCACCTTTGTCGAATGTAATGACTGAACGAATGCGTCCATCTGTGGCCCAAGGGGAGTAAGACATCTTTTAGTGATGACATATAAACGATACCAATACAAGTGTGATTGGCCATTTGGCACTTAAAGGGATAGTTCATCTGAAAATGAGAATTCTGTCATTTTCCAACCCCATAAGACTTTCATTCATGTTTGAAAAACAACTTTTTTCAGAGAGGTTTGTCCCTCCATTGAAAGTCCATTCCACTTAAACATTGATGCTTCAGAAAGTTTGTAAAAGAAATTCATATACATTAGTTATAATACATTAGTATTATAATACATTCGCTTTATATGATGAATAGATTTAAAGGGATAGTTTACCCAAAAATTAAAATTCTGTCTTCTTCTGAAGAGATCATTGAAGTTGTTATTTTTGTTTTCTTTGTGCACAAAAAGTAATCTCATAGCTTCATAACATTACGGTTGAAACACAGATCTCACATGGACTATTTTAACGATGTCCTTACTACCTGAGTAGTAGTTCTGAGCGTCAGCATGTCAGTTGCGTTGCTGTCTATGCAGGATCAGAAAGCTCTTGGATTTCATAAAAAATATCTTAATTTGTGTTCTGAAGATGAACGAAGGTCTTACAGCTTTGGAACGACACGAGGGTGAGTAATTAATGACAGAATGTTCATTTTTGGGCGAGTTATCCCTTTAATTTAGGATTTTTAACACACACACATAAAGCACATCAAATATAGTAAACGGAAGCTCGAATGTACTTCCTTGATGCAGAATTTTCATTTATGGGTGAACTAACCCTTTAGGCACGGTTTAAGACAACCTAAATCACATGAAACAAGTGTTAATACCCTCCTCCAGTATGTTGGTGAGATAGACCCCTCTCAAAGATGTAACATTTGTGAAATCGCTCTTCCCCTCTCCACCAAACAGGTGGCGCTCCAGAGACTTAGAATACAGGATTCCACGGTCATCAGAGGTGTAGATTGTGCCAAAATATGTGTCTTCTGTAAGCATGTGAAATCACATTACATACTGTACAAACACTCCGCTGACACAGCTTACTCTCAGATGAGATAAGCCGTAAGCCATCATTATTCACACACATACATAGCAAACCCATCTAACCGGCTTCATGTGACAAAATGGGAATCGAACATCCAATGAGAAACAGATCGACATGTAATAGACATGATGGGAAATAAGATAACTCTTCACATGAGCCATGGACTGTATGTGATACATACATGTAAATACAATGAGGGGTGTATTTGTGTGTAACCTCCAAGGCCTGACTGAAAGACTACACCATCCTCACTCTTATCTGTTTCCAGTGATCGTCGCAGCACAAAGACCTCCAGACTCGAAGATGAATAGCGTACACACTGACCCAAAAGAGTCTAGCATTTTGTGCAGAGACATTCTATGATATGTCAGCACAAAGTGGAACTCGCTTGACAAGTCCAGTCTCCACACTGTTAAACTGACAGCAACAGTGGTTGAGCTGTTAAATAATACTGATACTTTTCTTTTACACCTCTCACAGCATGGAGAAGGAAGTTAAAAAGCATGAAATGGCACCTCCAGGGTTGTCCACATGCATGAAGATCATGTCCTCGTCACCGTCCAAAACGGAGTAGAACTGCAAACAGACATCAAGAGTGAGTCAAACAGTTGCACACAGCTCTCCAGTCATGTTTGAGGTTGTGACAGGTTTTTTTCTGCCAAATCAGCAGGGCCAACTTGAAAGGGGGAGTAACAGCACAACTCTCATACATTTCCCCAAACATATTTATGAAAGTAAAATAATAATACAAAATAAATACATTTCATTATAAGAATTAACAATAAGTAATAAATTATTATTATATTTATATTATTTATTATAAAGAAATCAAAAAATAAATATATTTAATTATATTAGTTAATAATACTTAATAAAAATGTATATATATATATATATATTAGTGCTGTCAAACGCATCCAAAATAAATGTTTTTGTTTACATAATATATGTGTGTATGCTGTGTATATTTATTATCATGTATATATAAATACACACACATGCATGTTTATATATTAAATATATTTATATATAATATAAAATATAAGAATATAAATATATAAATGAATATACATGTAAATATTTTAAAAATATATACAGTATGTGTATGTATTTATATATACATAATGTATATACACAGTACACATACATATATAATGTAAACAAAACTTTTATTTTGTATGCAATTAATCGTTTGACAGCATTAATATATATATTAATGTTCAAACGTTTGTGTGTTTTTCACACCTGCTCTGTAGTTGCTGACGGTAGCTGAGCTTTTCTGAAATGGTCACCCTGGTCTGAGGACACATAGATGACACGGGGAGAGCCCTGTAAACACAACATGTCATAAATCGAGCATACTTTGATGATTCTTACAGGAGGGAAAAGGAAAAAGTGTGGGCAACATGGTGTGTGTTCATGTGGGTGAACACATGCTTGAGTGTGCATGTTGTCTGAGTTCCACACCAGTTTTTCCATGACAGAGGTAAATAGGAAGCCACCGATGTATCCGAAGGAGAAGGTGTTGTTGGCGATGGTGGTGAAAGTTTTGCCGAAATCCTGTGTCCGTCTCAGAATGAGCTCACCTCGTCTTGCTGCCTCCACTGGTTCAAACCCAATGAATAGTTTACCATTTAATTGATAAGCATTAAATTGAATTGCCAATTTTCTCAGTTGTGCATAAAATGTATCTCAAAGAACATCAGTTATTCATGTCTAATGATTCCTTTAATGTTATTTAATGAAAAAAAAAAACAGATGAAATCACGCACCAGTTCTTTTTGGGTTGGAACTGAAGAAAAGAGTGATTCCAGATCCCCTTGAAAGGAATAAAAAAGGGGAACTATATTTTACTTACAGAAATTAATTATATATATTTTGAAAATCAAAATATTCAAATACAAACCCGATTCCAAAAAAGTTGAGACACTGTACAAATTGTGAATAAAAACAGAATGCAATGATGTGGAAGTTTCAAATTTCAATATTTTATTCAGAATACAACATAGATGACATATCAAATATTTAAACTGAGAAAATGTATAATTTTAAGGGAAAAATGAGTTGATTTTAAATTTCATGGCATCAACACATCTCAAAAAAGTTGGGACAAGGCCATGTTTACCACTGTGTGGCATCCCCTCTTCTTTTATAACAGTCTGCAAACGCCTGGGGACTGAGGAGACAAGTTGCTCAAGTTTAGAATAGGAATGTTGTCCTACTCTGTCTAATACAGGCTTTTCAGTTGCTCAACTGTCTTAGGTCTTCTTTGTCACATCTTTCCTTTTTAAGATGTGCCAAATGTTCTCTATGGGTGAAAGATCTGGACTGCAGGCAGGCCAATTCAGCACCCAGACTCTTCTACTACGAAGCCATGCTGTTGTAATAGTGGTGGTATGTGGTTTTGCATTTTCCTGCTGAAATACCCAAAAACTTCCCTGAAATAGACGTCGTCTGGAGGGGAGCATATGTTGCTCTAAAACTTTTATACACCTTTCAGCGTTCATAGTGCCTTCCAAAACATGCAAGCTGCCCATACTGTAAGCAATTATGCAACCCCATACCATCAGAGATGCTGGCTTTTGAACTGAACGCTGATAACACGCTGGAAGGTCTCCCTCCTCTTTAGCCCGGAGTACACGGCGTCCTTGATTTCCAACAAGAATGTCAAATTTGGACTTGTCTGACCATAGAACACTTTTCCACTTTGAAACAGTCCATTTTAAATGAGCCTTCCCAGAGAAAACGCCTGCGCTTTCTGGATCATGTTTAGATATGGCTTTTTTTGACCTATAGAGTTTTAGCCGGCAACGCGAATGGCACGGTGGATTGTGTTCACCGACAATGTTTTCTGGAATATTCCTGAGCCCATGTTGTGATTTCCATTACAGTAGTATCTCTGCATGTGATGCAGTTGCCTAAGGCCCAAGATCACGGGTATCCAGTATGGTTTTCCGCCCTTGACCATTACGCACAGAGATTGTTCCAGATTCTCTGAAATTCTGGATGATATTATGCACTGTACATGATGATAACTTCAAACTCTTTGCAATTTTTCTCTGAGAAACTCCTTTCTGATATTGCTCCACTATTTTTCAGCAGCATTGCAGCATTGGGGGAATTGGTGATCCTCTTCCCATCTTGACTTCTGAGAGACACTGCCACTCTGAGAGGCTCTTTTTATACCCAATCATGTTGCCAATTGACCTAATAAGTTGCAAATTGGTCCTCCAGCTGTTCCTTATATATACATTTAACTTTTCCGGCCTCTTATTGCTACCTGTCCCAACTTTTTTGGAATGTGTAGCTCTCATGAAATCCAAAATGAGCCAATATTTGGCATGACATTTCAAAATGTCTCACTTTCAACATTTGATATGTTATCTATATTCTATTGTGAATAAAATACAAGTTTATGAGATTTGTAAATTATTGCATTCCTTTTTTATTCACAATTTGTACAGTGTCCCAACTTTTTTGGAATCGGGTTTGTACACAGACATCCGAAATGTTTAGTTTCTTGTTCAGTTATGTCACCCTCTTATTGTTCTCACCATGTGAACGTGTGAACTCCTTCGTGAACTTTAGACCAACTGTTCCCAAAGTCTTGTGAGAGCCATAGCCCATCCTGAAGAGAGAGAGCATGTCAACAAACTGTCACATATGACATCTTAAGTGTCAGTTAATTAAAAATACAATAAGGGGGTGGCAGAACCCTGAATCCCCTCACCCCCTCACAAAACCTCACTCACGTCAATGCTGATGACCACAAGGTATTTTGGGTCCTGGTAGTGGAACTGAATTGCCTGTGCTGGATGGAATGGAAGCTGCACTGATCTGAACGTCACACCAGCATCCATTGACGTAAAAATAACTCCTCCTGGGGTTTCGGTGAAAGGCAGGTTGGCTGTTAGAATCACCTGTAACAAAAAGTGATATAATATATAATTTACTTATAAAACAATAAAGGGCAGAAATCATGAAGAGGGGAAATTACTGTGTAGGGTTTTTTTTTTTTTTTGAGATGATGACAGAAGTTAGTTCCAAAGAACTAACACACAGCAGGATATTAGCTTCACACCAACCCCACTTCAGAGGAAGTTAAAAAAAAAAGCGTGGTTTCATGTTGAGTTTAACACAAAGCGGCGCATGTCATTAGCAATGCCTGTTAAAACCATGAGCTGTCTTGAGACAATTGTAAGGAAATGTCATGGCCTCTTCTGTTTGGACAGAATCTCTGTGGTGTCAGAATGTAAAATATTGTCACATATTGACAACTACATACAATGACAAAGTGGAAAAAAGGTCATGCTATTTCTAATATTATTATTAGTTATCAGAATTAGCCAAGACAAGTTGACTTGCAACTTTCTCAGAGATGAAGCCATGGCTTCAGACTTGTTTATTTACCTGTTGAGGGTTCCCGGGTCCAGCACTTATACCAAAGTCCTTCTTTATAAATGTGTTGTTAATGGCATGGGAGACATCATGAAAAGATTTTCCATAGTCTTCACTATAAAAAGATAGTAAATCAGTAAAGAAGTCCAAAACAGCTGGCTAGTAAACTGTATGATTTTTGACTGTTTTGTGATCGGTATCTGTGGCCAAGTAAAAGCCTGAATTGGCCATACTGGTCTACATTAGGGGTGCCCAGTCCTGTTCCCGGGGATCTGTTGTCCTGCAAAGTTCAGCTCCAACCCTGATCAAACTCAACTGAACCAGCTAATGAAGATCTTCAGGAGCACTTGATAATTACAGACAGGTATGTTTGGGGTCAGGGCTAGAAGTGAAGTCTGCAGGTACATAGATCTCCAGCAATCTAGATCTATATGTTATTTAGGTACAAATTGCACAACTGACCTCCTATAAAGGCGCGATGAACCGCCTTCATAAAAAGAGTCAGAGGGAGCGCTGAGTGTGGAAAGAACCAGGATTACCTGAGATGGACAGAAAAAGGGTTCACACTACCCATGCATAATTTCTTTAAATAAAATAATATATAAAACCCTTAAAGTGACTGATTATGAATGAAAACTATATTATTCATTCAAATTTTCAAGACAATAACCTTAAAACCGAGAACTTAGATGAGATAATGATTAGTAATCTTTAGATGATTTGGCAAGACTGACTAACCCCAGTTCCATCTCCAACCCATGTGAGGGTAAAACTGGATCCATCATCACCATGAAACCCCGTCTAGAAAAAGACCAGAGGACAGAGTTGCACATATACTGATGGAAGTGGACTTTCCTGTTCTGACTGTCATTTAAAAACAATTTACTCTTCCTAGTGTTGTTCCAAACCTATAGGACTTTAATATTATTATTATCATTATTATTAATATTATTACACTCTAAAAAATGCTGGGTTAAATACAACCCAGCGCCAGGTAAAATATGGACGAACCCAGCGATTGGGTTGTTTTTACCCAGTGGTTGGGTTACTGCCCAGAAGGTTGGGCAAAGAGTATAGAAGCCCAAGAGGCGAAACTCAATAGAACGCTCCATAGCAACAGTTGCGCCCATGACATGACTGTGCCGCCGCCATTTTGGACTGACAACTACACAAAAACGCCGTAGAATAATAGCAGCCAGTCGCGCTTGACCATCTTATAATAACACATTTAAAGTATATATGTATTTTTATATACTTTACTTACCCATATCTATGTTCTATCGTACATTTTCCTTGTTAAATACGCTTTGTTCAAAAATACTGCATAATAAAGCTGAAATACAGCCTGAATGATGACAACAATAATGTACAATCACTGGACTAGTGATCATCAAATCCTTTTAACAGTTTATTTTACAGACTTTATTTTAAAGTCTTCCATTTTTTTTTTTACAAAAGTTTTTGCTTTCTAGAAACCAGTTTCGGTTGAAAATATGTGTTGAAAATAAGTGTTAACATTATAAACACTGAATTAATACCAACATATGACATTAAATGAATGACAGAAAAATTTGGAATGTATGACAATAAATATATAACAGGAATAACATCTTGACAGTTTTTGCAGTATTGTCTTATATTAATGTCCTTTAAAGGAAGACAGTAAACAACAACAACAAAAAAACGTTTTTTTGTAAAAAAAAAACAAAACAAAAAAACTAAACACAAGTACAGCCACTTTCTCCAAAATCATTTAATTAATTATGACAGACACAGCAATGCATCATGTTCTAATTTAGATCATGTTTGTAGTGTGTTCCAGGAGATTAAAACGTACAATATATATATATATATATATATATATATATATATATATATATATATATTTCAGACCTACTGGAGTAATTGCATTTAAGCTCATTATAACTATAGTGTCATATCCATATAAATCATTATTATGGTTTCTGTGGCTATAGGACCTGCAGTTCCTAAAAGGTTTACTACTAGACTAAAAACAGTTAAAAGTTAGCAGGTGCATAAGACAGCGCTATGTCCCACTTCAAAACACAATAGGCTACACTTTTGTGTAAAATTACCTGTCAGGGTCTTTGGGAAAACGATAAAAAGCAAGATTTTCACTGTCACACTGATAGTTTTTGCAGTGGATTGCCCAATTTGCGTTCTTTTATTCCACTTTAACCTCTCTTTCGTTGTTATTCTGTCTATTTCTGTAGCATATCTGTAACGTTGTCCAGTTGGAACTTTCACCCCAAAATGGCGGCCGCGCTACCGAAGCGCCACCTAGTGGCTGTTGCCCGAAAACCATCAGAGTTTCGCCTCTTGGTATTCTATACTCTTTGGTTGGGTTAAACATTTAACCCGACTGTTGGTTGAAAACAACCCAACATGTGTGTTCTGTCCAATTTTTACCCAGCACTGGGTTGTATTTAACCCAGCATTTTTTTTAGAGTGTATATAAAAGATATGGGTCATTCCTGGGATTCGGTAACATTTCAACTTGGAATATACATTTTTTTCAACTACATGTGATTCAACTTCTAAATATCCCACATCATTAGGCACATACCAAACCTCCAAAAAATCATATTTTCCCACCTCAGGCATTATTATTTTCAGTTTTTTTTTCAGCTTTAGACACCTTTTTCTTCTCAACCCCGTATAACGGACAAAATGGGATTGGTTTAAAAAAGATTTTACACAGAAATTGTTATAAAACAAACATTTACCTACTGCTCATGTGTCCCTCATAGCAATTCAATGATAAAAAAATGTAAAATTTATCATAATTTTCCCTTTTTTATAGGACTGAAGCTAAAAATACACAAATTGTGTGTCTACGGTCTCTTTATTTTTGTAAAAGATATTTTTAATTAAAAATTTTAACCAAAACCACAGTGTTATTGTTTTAGCCCTTAACATGTCAGATGGTTATCAGCAAGAAATACTTTTGTTCTTTATAGTCTGTCTTATATTTTTCTAAAAATATTAATGTGACAAGGTGTGACAGGGTTGAAGACTGTAAAACATTTGAAGGGATACATTGCCTTAAATTTAAATTTTTGGTTTTGTTTCTCTATCATATTGTCCCCTTGTTTCTGGGTCAACATATCTGCATGGCCAACATTGTCTTTCTGCTGCAAATGTGGGTGCAATTTCTGATGTATGATGCTTGTCAACATTTAAGTGGACATATTACATCAAAAATTCTATTTAAAACAAAAATGAGTTGTCATGATTTTGGAGTATATATATTTACTGAAACCATGACTATTTTATATTTTTTTCATTAAAATTAATAAAAAAATGAAGCAAATAACTCATCCCTGTCACAAGTTTACAACCCCGTAACAATGAGAAATACGTATATTTGTGACGGGGTTGAGTTTTTTTCACTCAAAATGGCCACTGCTCACCATGTAGTGTAGGAGAGTAGACCATATATGGCAGCAATAAAATAAGTACACTGTATATACTTATGGATTAAAATAAAATGTTGAAAAAGTAAATAATAATAATAAAAATAATATTTTCCATCTTAATTTTATGTTACGGGGTTGAGTTTTTAAGCTTGACAGTACCCTCCCTGACTATAACATGCCTCAAAAATATTGAAAAAAGTATGATACTACTAACCATTTTCTGCACCACTATTAAAGAGACCTGAATGATGTCATTTCTGGTAAATGATGTCTCATATGAGTGGAGTCTAAATTATTATAGGCGTAGAATGGTTAGTGTGACGGGGTTGAGTTCAGATGGAGGGACATAACTTTAAAGTCTGATTTTTATCAAATATTTTGCATTTTTTTTTAGAAAAATATTTTTTTACAACAAAGGAACATAAATAAATGCTTACATTGTTGACAAAAATCACAGACACTATGTACATCTTGTTAATAATTTTATAAGTACAAGCTCAGAGATGTGCCTCAGGGACATGACAAAATGCTTGGTTTAAGATATAGATATAAGACATTATTTTATGCTAAAAAAAAAAAATTAAAATGCAATAATTATTTTTATTCATTATAATGGCCATCCCAAAGGTTTGTGAAAAGCTTTTTTGTTGATCCACCACTTTAGAAACTGTGGGGGACTGAAATATTACTGAATCCCAGGCATGACCCATATATGAACATTGCTTCAGTTTTCTATTTCAGTGTCCAAAACAGCATTGGACAAATAAATAATAAAATAAATAATACAATTTTTAATTTTGCTACTGCCAACTATCAGTTAAAATATCTAACTGTTAGTAAATACAGAAATACTTCGACTGTAACCTGTCACCATAACATTCAGGTAAATTGGGTCACCTTTTGACATATCTCAATGTCAAAAGTAAAACGCCACAAAATCAATTATTCGGATTGAGTGAACTTTAGCATCTTGTTCTCACCTCGTGTGTGTGGCTGAGCAGAAGCTCTTGGTCTTTGGGTGACAGTGGTGACTTGCATGCTGTGAAACGCGTTTGTCCAGTCCAGGTGTCCCGTCTGTCTCTCGAGTGACCGCGTGGAGTCCGAGAGAAAGTCACTGTCCTCGCGTTGCGCTTCCCATGAACGAACGCGTCCTCACCGAGCATCAGTACGCACACACTACCCAACACAAGCAGTGTCCAGTTCATGACTGTATGGACAGATAGAAAGAAGTAAGTTTCCTAATGCCTCAGAAGATGCGCAGGAGGAGGAGTGAGCGCCACTGTCCGGTCTCCGACTCACCGCAGACTCAAGGCAAGTGCTGCCTACCTCAACAGCATATCGTTCCGAGTCAGCATTATGGTTAAAATATGCTGCACAAGCCAGTAATGCCAAACAAAGCAACATTTTGATACATTATAGACATATACAGGGCGTTTAGGCATCAGGTGCAGGATTTTGAGCATTAACGCGGCAGCATTTGAATAGTGTGCGTAAATTATAATTACGTTTTTGTTAACTTAGGCAAACGCAACACTTATGGCCTTCAAGGTACATGCCAACAAGCTCTTATAGCAATCCGGTACGTTCATATAAATTAGTACGACTTCATTTTCGAACGATTTGTTTACGTACCACGGTTAGGTTTAGGACCTCATGCTTATTTAAAGGCTATCCTAAGTTTTTTATAAGAGTTGCGTTTTCTCACAAGATCAGTTTGTGCCCGCGGCACTTTTGGGCCCTACGCTCACTAAGTTTTGAGACACAGCCATAGACTTGATTAAATCAGATATTAATTTTATAAATTTATCTTTGTATTGTTGCCTACCGCTTCAATTGACACTTTTTTTTTTTACTACATTTTTTGGCAGACAATTTGTTGAGTTACGTTCTTAATTATTCGGTCACAAGTAAACAATAATAAAACGAGAGGACACAAGGTTCTTTATTAAAAACACGTTTCGGGTTGAGTGCTTTTAGAGACAAGCTCAACAGAATAAAATCATTATTATTTATCATAATACCCGCTACCCATGCACTATGTCATCCCAATAGAAAGTTAATGTGACAAAGGAACCTCAGGTTCACAAATTACAGTTTAATTTGATGAAAAGGATGAAAAGGTGCTGTCTCCCATTTGGACTCATATTAAACATGGCTTCTCAGGTTTGAAACATTTTACAGATCATTTTCAATATGTACAAAAAAAAACCCTGCAACACAAACCAACAATTTATGTAAACTTTAGAAGCCCTGTCCCTCCGTTAGAATAATACCACCAGACATAATAAATAATGCAACAGGTTTTTCTTAAAACATCTCTGAACTTTCTGTTGCAAAGCACCATGAGTCGTTTAAAAGAAAACAGCTCACAAATGTCACAGTATGTTCAGTTTTTGGCACATGGTGAATGTAATCACACAGGTAGTGGTTAAGAAAGGTCTGGAAGTGCATCCCGTGGGCTTGAGATTCTCCCTCTGTCTCTGTCTCTGTCCAGAGGAGCAGCCAGCTCTTCCAGCTGCTGTTTCTGACTGTTTTCCAACTCTTCCAAGCGTCTCCGCAGCACAGACAACTCCCTCTGGTGCTGATCCTCCTGACAGAGGAAATTCAGAAACAGATGAGTGGGGTGAAGAGGGGAGAAAGAGAGAGAAGAGGATGGGAAAGTTGCAGATTTATATCCAGGGTTTTGTTATGGCTGACAGGAGAATATTGTACACCGTGGATGGGATGTTTGCAGACACCTGTATGTTTGAGAAGATGGACTCTGCTGGGATGAGGAGGGATTGGGCCAGAGGGGTAGAGGAGGTCATTTGGTTGCCCAGCAACAGACGACGGAACTCGTTGTGTCTCCTCTGCAGCTCCTTCAGACGCTTGCTGAGCTGAGCATGTTCTTCAGAGTATGAGGATTTCCTGAGCACACACACACACATAAATAAAAAAAAATAAAAAAAAAATTTAAAAAACACATACATAATTTAGTTCCCTGATAGAGTTATAAACTGAAGACGGAAGTACTTTCTGGCTGTGCTTGCTTCAATTTCAAGTTCTTCTATCTTGGCTTCTAGGAGCTGAATCTTGTCTTGGAGTTTGTTTTCTTTCAGTTCTGTCATGGTTTTCCTCTGGATAAGAAAAGAGACCAATAATGCGCCTTTAATAATAACAGTTGTTGTGACAAAAAATACAATAAAATATAAAAATACCAAACAAGATAATCAAAGTATCCTGTCAACCGTTCATTTTCCAGTAACAAGTTTGTAGAATTTAGTCGCTACCTTTTTCTGTGCAAATGCTGCCCTCTGCAGGCGCTCTTTGGCCTGGCTGTATTTCTCCCGTAGTTCTGCTTCTTTTTCCTGCAGTTTGTGTTTCTCCTCCAACCATTCCACCCGCCTTTCCTCCACCAACCTGTGACAATAAAATATTGACATTTCACGTAATTTAATTTAACTATTCGCTGTTCACTACATTGTTACAATTTTTAGGCTATTTTCATGGGAAGAACAGTAAAATCACATTAACTATTAATCATAAAAATTAGATTAATTATTAATTATAATAAAGGAGATAAGGATATACAAACAGGATCATTTACATACAGAAAGAAAAAAATCTATATTTTTTCTATAATATATAGATAAAAATTGAAGAAGTTGACATTTTTAGAAAGTGAACAGGAAATGATGATAGCAAAAGGGGAATGGAAATCAGAAAATAATCACTAGCTAGATTTGAGTCACATCACTCATATGAGCACCAAGGATCAATGTGAGTAATATTTGCTAATTATTAGGCCATGCCTCTGATATATTCACATATGATGATATGGTTTCATTTTTAAGATGATTTAATATAGTTGTCAGGACAAATAAAAAAAGAGATCTAATGTACCATTATAAACAAATCACCCATATTTGTAACTGAAGGGGAAAATGTCTATCAAGCACTTTTATACAAGCTGAATCTTGCTTTGAAACCAACATTTCATCTTACCAATCAGCTTTCAAGCCGCTAATCTGAAGAAATGCTAAATGGCACGTTTTGATGCTCGCTCAGCAAGCTGTCAGCATTCTCTGAAATATTTTTGGTTCTCATTTGACAGTAATGCTAGTATCCTGGTTACGATAAGGCGTACCTCTCGGCTTCCTGTTGGGTCCGTTCCATTTGTGTGCGTGCGCTCCGTAGGTCCTCTCTCACTCGCTCTAGGCTTTCTCTCAGTCTGCTGTTGGTGTCCAAGAGCTCACTCTCAGAGTGAGACAGGGTTCCTATCTGTAGATTCAGCTCACCGTTTTGCTGATAAACAATTTACAAAACAAGTTATTTGAGTTATATGATACGTCATAACTTCCATCTCTATATTACGTGCATTCACAGTAATTTCACTTATTTTGCAGTGCTTACTCGTCTCAGGTCTGCGTTTTCTGCTCTTAAGGTCTCTAGCTCTTCCAGCTGTTGGCCATGCTGCTGAATTTTGACTCTGTATCACAAGCATTCATACAATAAATCAAACAGGGGTTGAACATCATACTATCTTACTGTATACAACAACTGAGCATTTAGTAATTTCTTGTCACTCAAGGTCAACATAAAATAAATATTATTGTGAATGATTCAACTTAATTTTTCCAACAAGACCAGGAAGTAAAGAGGGTCAGTTTTGATTTCATGTGGACATTAAACAGAAATGAATGACCCTGAAGAAGCTTGCCTCAGGTTTTGCAGTTCCTTACGAACTGACTCTTCGCCCATTTGTGCGGCACGGAGACGCTCTTCCCACTCCTCTTTCTGAGAGTTCCCTGATGCCTCCTGAAGAGCTCTCTGCTGTTCAAGCTCAGATAAACGATTCTCCAGCTCCAGCCTGGTGAAAATGAAAGAAATTCATTTGAATGTAGAAAATCCCATGAAGCTTTGAATCAGTTCCTCGTCTGATAATAACAATAGTGCTTACTTTTCTTCCTGAAGGGCGGCCATCTTGTGTATCTCCTCCTCTCTTGCTGCCTGGACCCTGCGCACCATCTCACGCTCTTTTTCAGATATCAACTCTTTATTTCTCTCCAACGCTGACTTCAGGACCTCAATATCTGACTGCAGACCTGAGAGAGAGAAAGACACTGTTATTATTGTAAAACGGGTTCCAAGAAAGTAAATGAAAGAAAGGCAAGATGATTACCCTCTACTTGGCACTGCATTGTATCTCGGTCTCTTTCTAGTTCTCCTTTGGCTCTGACACACTCTAGTTTTACGTTACTCAAGTCCAGCTTATGCGTGTGCTTCATCTCTTCAATCTGGCCAATAAACACACACAATCGACAGGATATATTACTACAGATATCATGCATGTGGACATGTGGTCATAAAATCTGACTTGTCACTCAGTCTGTATTCACGCACCTGAATGTTGAGCAAATTGAAGTCCCTTTCGGCTTTGTGCAGTTTGCCTGTGAGGAGTGTGTTTTGTTCCTGAGATAGATGGAGTTCACTTTCTGTCCGGTCCAACTGCATACGAATAGACTGCTTCTCTGCCTGAACACCAACAGGGGGAGAGAGAGAAAAAGGCCTTCAAACATCTTAATAAAAATCTTTTTTTAATTTAATATATATATTATTTTATAAAATAATATATAATAAAATATTTTATTTTATATTATTTATGTTAAGTCTTTTTTTTTTCATTTAAATGTGACGTGTTTGTCAAATGCTGTGACATAAACACATCACATATGAATAAAATTTAAGATGTGCTTATTTGATTATAGAAATTCAGCAAATGATTTCTTAAAATATTTCAAATATTCCAAAATATTCATAATGAACTAAATATATAAAATAGTTCATATAAAAACTGAAATATCCTAAAAAGTGAACCAGACACTTTTAATGTGGTCTCAAACTTTGGACTTCACTATACATAAATTTATGTTATACTTAATAAATTTATAAATTAATATTTTATAATATATATTTTATATAAAATATTTTTTAATATTTGTAAAATATTGATAATATTTTCATAATATATATAATATATAAACTGACAGAGTAGAGATGTAATTGGATATTGGAAATCCAATATCCATTTCCAGGAAGAAAGGGAATTGGATATTAAGTGAATGGTTTTTCTTGCATCATGAGCATTTGTATTACCCACTGTGCCAATGCTCTGACAAATTTGTTATATCTATTAATATAATAAAAAATCTGACATTTTACACTGAACTATACTGTTTTAACAGAAAGGCATAAACTTCAAACTTCATCCAATCTTATTTGTATCATCAAAAACCTACAACTCTTCACCTTATCCGCTCACCTCCAGTGCTTTTACTGCAGCCTGGGATTCAGCCAGCTGTCGGATTTGGATCCGCTGCACATTTTCGGCCTGAGCACCTGAGTTATTTCTCTCCGCCCTGAGTTCAGTGACCTCTGCCTCCAGTCCTTTGAGCCGCTGGTGGAGTTGAGCTTTCTCCCTCAGCAGGCCTTCAACACGCTTCCCGTCCCGTGCCGGGTCTCCGCTCTGCAGCTGAGCAGCCAGATCCTCCTTATCACGCTCAAGTCGGGCCACCTGTACCACAATCACATATATAACACTCCTTTTATAAAGAGACACTGCTGGGTCAAAATTCAATTTGAAATGATAAAACATACATCAGCTTCGTGCCGTATCCGTCTCTCCTCAAGGACCCGGACGTGCTCCTCTTTCTGGTGATCAAACTCCGACTTGAGAAAAGTGAGGTCATAACGGAGCTTATTATACTCAGACCTATAATTCTCTGCTTCCTGCCACAGAAAGAAATAAAGAAGGACATTTCAAGACCTTTTACACATTTCAAGTGTTTTTTATAACATGTAGAAAAGACAAAGCAATCAGTTTGTTTTCCATCTGTGATGGACAGGATTCTGGCTATAGCATGTACTCAGGTGGCTGTCATGGGAACAGGAGTTAATTGTTGTGGAGTGGGAGTCAGCTGGTGTGGAGGGGCATCTTTTACCTCCTGCAGTTTGTTGAAGCGTTCTCTGATGGGAGCCTCCAACTCCTGCTGCACCTGTGCTTTCAAGAGCTCCAGCCGCTGAGGGGTCAGCACCTTAAACACATGATCAACACAACACAAAAGTGCTACTTTGTCAGCAAAATGTCTAATTCGAGCATACTGAGACACTTATGTTTTCTTATCTCTGCAGCACCAAGATATATTCATATCGGTGTTGTTACTGTTGACTAAAATTAAACTATTAAAAAAATGTAGATAATTGCGATAGAACTAAAATAGAACAAAATATAAATATTAGGTGAAAAATTTAAACTTAAAAAAATAGAAATATTGTTGTGGCAACTAACTGAAATAAAGTGTAAGCTCAAGTACTAAAATTACTGAAACTGAAATAAAATGTTAAATAGAAATTTTTAAAAATGTAATAAAAAAATGACAATAGTACATAACAAAATTACTTAAACTCAAATTGGAAATATAAAATCATACTATAAAACTGATCATATAAAAAAGCTAGCCAAAATCTGAAATTGTTGTACATAAATACTCAAAAAAAAAAAAGGTTTATACTTAATATGTATTACAGGATAAAAATCCTGGTTTTCTTGATTTCCATTTTGTCTGTGTATATAAATAAAAACCTTTCTTTCTTTTTTTTGGTAATTTAAATTTTTTTTTTTTTTAATAAAATCTAGACAAAATGTGGTGACATGGTGAGAATGTTAAATATAAGATTTAATTTGTTTAATATTTTTCCTATTCCCCATATTTCCAGTTGTTATTTCACAGTTTGGCTTAAATTTACTATTATTCTAACATGTGAAAAAGAATGAAGAGTTGTGTCCAAACATTTAACTAGTGTTTTATCATTATTTTTTGAATGTGCAATAATAATCAAATCATTAAAAATTTCTTGAAACTTTGAATATTGTAATATAGTTTCATATCTGAATATATGGACAACGAGTATTAGTATTCTTAAATATTAACAAGTGTAAAACTAGTGTTTTATATAATACTTTTAAATGACACAACAAAATAACTTACAATAAATAATAAAAGTTACTATACGTGTTGCCTATATATGTAAATACAAGTCTAAAGTGTACAGAAATGTGTACCTGCAGTCTGAGCTCCTCCAGCTCACGCGTTTTATCCAGCAGTTCTCCTCTGAGCTCGGCCAGCAGCAGCTGCTGTTTCTCCTGAGCGACCTGGCGATCACCGAGCAGGCGTTTCAGTTCACTCTGTGCCCGCGTGTGTTCATCCTGCAGTCTGCACACACACAAACAAATTTGTCCAGCTTAACGTTTAAGTTTAACAAGATATCTTACAGTATATATATATATATATATATATATATATATATATATATGCAGTACTCACTCACCTGGTGTGCTCCACTTTCAAGGTCTGATAGTTGGTCTTGTGGTTCTCACAGCGCATTCTCTCATCAATAAGCATCTTCTGGAGCTCCATATCGGAGCTGGTGAGTCCCGTAGAGCCGCTCAGGAGGACTGTGGCTTTCCCACCTCCTCCTGCCAGCTCCAGGTTTGGGAACTGGGCAGATGACTGCCCTAACGCTGGAGGGTTCATCTGCTCCACAGCAGAACAAAGAGAGAAGGAACAAAAGCAGAAGATTTTATACCTCCCCCAGAAACACTACAACCTCAAGAGAGCTCTAAAAAAAACCCGACAAAGATCTCAATCAACACAAATGACTCCACTTCAGCCAACCAAAGTCAGGAGATGCAGCCACATCTCATCAGGGCTGACAGTTTTAAATCACTTGTAAGAGCCTAGTTAGCACGAACAAAGCATCTAATCACTACATGTGCAGCACAAGAGTCCTTGTTTGCTCCTCTGGTCTCAAGTGATTAGATGTGAAGCTCAGGCTGGTCTCCAGTGATTCACTCACTCTGTGTTGTAGAAACAGAGCTTCTCCAGCATAAACATATAACGGCTTCCCATGTTGTCAGAGCAACTGAGCCACTGGGAAAACTTACCTCGTGCATTTAAAAAAGCGCGAGATGAAGCATTTCGTGTTGTCTGCGAGTGGAAGTCAGTGCATAGATTGTCTGCTATATTGAAATGTCATGCAAATAGTGCTTGATAAACACTACATACTGCACTTATTTCATAAATAAACACCTCTGCTGGGTACGAACTACTGCATGCGTTCAAAACTATACAAAATATGATAATACATGAGTGCATTAGGGTAAAAAGTAAATGATTTGAAAGCTGTTGTAAAGTTACCTGACCCAACGCTGACAGCGACGCACTGTTACGTGATGATGATGATGGCGGCCAGAGGCGCCTTTCAAAATAAAAGACTTGTTTCGGCAAGTTCCGTTCTGGTTCCGTTATACAAAGTTAACTAAATAATAATATTGACATCTTTATTTATTTACAAATATTAGTTATTAATGTATTAATATCATTAATAATTAGTTTTATACACACACACACACACTTTTGTATTAAATATGGATTTTATTTTGTATATTTTAATAATTATTTAATCTATAATAATAAAACGAAATAATTAGAATTTTCTTACACACACACACACACACACACACACACACACTCAGCCTTTACTCCAGTCTTCAGTGTCACATGATCCTTCAGAAATCATTCTAATATTCTGATTTATTGTCACTGTTAAAACTGTTGTGCTTTATATTTTTTGGAACCTGTGATTCTTTGATTCTTTGAATAAAAGTTAAAAAGAGCAGAATTTATTCAAATAGAAACCTTTTCTAACAATATAAATCTTCACTAACACTTTTTATCCATTTAACACATCCTTGCTGAATAAAAGTTTTAATTTCTTTAAAAAAAAGAAAAAAATTACTGACCCCAAAACTTTTGAATAGTAGTGTATATTGTAACATAAAATTTCTATTTTGAATAAGCACTGTTCTTTTACTTATTCTTTATCAAAAGAATCCTGAAAAAATATCAAAGGTCCCAAAAATATTGGAACTGTTTCCAACATTGATGATAAATCAGCATATTAGATTGATTTCTGAAGGATTATGTGACACTGAAGACTGGAGTAATAATTAAATTGCAATGATATTTCACAAAATTACAGTTTTTTTCTGTATTTCTGATCAAATAAATGCAGACTTATTGAACATAAGAAACTTATTTTAAAAACCCTAAAAAAAACTTATATAATCACAATGAAGGAAAGAAAGGCATATGGGTTTGAAACAACATTAGGATGTGTAGATATAGTATTTTCTTTTTGGGGTGAACATCGCAATATCTGTGCAATTTGCAATAACGCTTTTATGCCAGCAGAGAGCGAACATTGACAGTATGTGTCAGACTTCTCACAGCCTTGACATGTGTGAGGCTGTTTTTGCTGATATTCAGACAGATGCTTTCATTTATACACACAACTCTGTGTAGTGCGGCATAATATTATCTGCAGGACACAATAACACAAAGTCCAGTTTATGTACCCGTGGCTGTGTTCAACGTTTGTTTTTGTTTCCTATTTGATTTTACATGGGTAGTTATCATTCCTTCAGCTGTGCCAACATACACCATTTATAAAAAATGTGTTGAGATTGGCACGAGTGTTTTTATTTTGGCATTACAGTCCCTGAACCTCTTGATATCTTTGGGCATAAACCAGCCCTCATGCTGCGATGAAAGATATTTATAGTTTTTGGTAAGCATTTTTATCTTTAAAAGGACAAGAGATTAAACCACTCCTGAAATAGCCACTGTTTTTCCCACAGTTTATTATGTGTGAGTGACGAGAAAGACAGTGTTTTCTTTTTTTAACCTGAACATTTATTCAGGTGCACAGAGAAGTATGCTAAGTGCTTGTGATGCTGCCTGTTTAGACAGAAGGTACATTCATTTTTTTTTTTTTTTTTTGTATTATCTTATTTTATATCATAAATATTATCAAATGTATGGCTGTATAATGTAAAGGTGCTCTACCACACATGAAATGTTACTATTATCTGACAGATATCATTGAAATCACACATATGTGCCAGCAATAGTCCACAGCCTTTTTAGCCAATCAGAAGCCTGCTTACCAATCTTTGTTTTGAATTTACATTTTTGCCCCATCTTTCCACATATTAGCAAGCTATGTGACACAAGTTGTCCCAAAATACATTCTATCCACTTACACTGTGCACTATGAATTCTACCATCTAATGAATGAATTTTAGATTATTACAAAGGTTATTTTCTCATCCCCCATTAGAGCCTGATAGCCTCTCCCCTTCCGCTATGTAAGGAAAGCTAAAAATGTGTATAGCATCTTTAACATCATAACCTGTTATCTTCACTCTTTTTAAGTCTTAAAGGTATCATAGGTGATTGTCTTCAGAAACATTTTTTGTTATTCTGGTTGAAAGTCTCTTCACATCCTGATAGCAATCATTAAGTTAAGTGGTCTAAATGTATTTATCTGTATTTATATATTCTGTGGAAGGTGTAGGACCAAGAAATGTTCGCCCAATCAAAACGCTCGGTTCGAGCATTTTAATTGGCTTTCCTACCTGCCTGTCAACGCATGTATTTGCATACCTCTGCACACCCTGTTCGCGCAGACACGATACGTCATCGGCGCGTTCACGCACGCTGTGCAGAGAGAGCGAGAATGGCAGGCAAACATCAACAACCCGATCTTCCTTCCTGGTATTGTAGTACTTTTACTAACTGTACTATAAAGTTTTCTCACCGGTGAATGACACATGATGTAGCCCAGCGGTTCCCAATTCCAGTCCTCACACTTCTCCGCTCTGCATATTTTGCATGTCTCGCTTAGTTAACACACCTGATTCAGATAACCAGCTTGTTAGAAGAGAGCTACGTGCATGAACTGTGTTCCGATTGACATGCTCCCTACACAGTGTTCATTGCTCCCTGCTCCCTGAGCAGGGGAAATCCGTTGAAGTTTACTTCACTTCGGAACATTCATTCACGGATTGCGCTGCGCAGCATCTTCACACACAGATGAAACTTACTAGAGAAGTGTGACATAATATACCTCTGTAAATAAATACCATTTAAATTCACGTCTAGCACACTTTAATTGCCCTTTGTATGGAACATATATGCTTGCTTTGAACTGGACCATTGATGTAGCCTATTGTAGTAATTTAATGTTGTCTCTGGTATTCCGCTCTCTGAGCGTATGTGTGTTCAGGGGGCGTGGCTTTGGACGGCGATTGCAGGGAGGGTGGGACATTCGCTTTCAGTGCTATCAGGCTAAAGTTAGCATTTTCCGAGATCTCCAACGGCACCTTTAAGGTGTGAGTTGGCCTTTGCAGTGCTGACGTTTCCCATCATTGTGTGAATCAGCTTTCCATTTCCTAGTAAGCCTCTGTGGAAAAAGTAACATTCACTGCTCTCATTTTCTGCTTTGCATTGTGGTTCACAGTATGATGGTAGGTATTCACTCCCACTGAGAGCTTAACCAGTGCCTCAGTTTTCACTTACTCAGGGCATTTATCACTCAAACTTCTCAGAGGAACTGCACCTATCTCACAGTGATCCGGTTTTTCTATTAGTTAAACCAAGTATTTGAATCTGCTGTCTTTTTTATAACCCTCAAAAGATTAAAATAAATAAGACAGATGTGGACAGTAGTGGAAGAGCAACACTTCTCCACGTTTAAGGCAACAGAAGAGGAGGATGGGAAGCTAAGCAGAATCACTCCACTCAGATTTAATGCTGAAAACATCTGTGCTGCTGAAAACAATTATTAATTAAAAGGACGAGCTCTTCATCCATTTATTTACTTTGATTCCCTGCCATGTTTTCACTCAAATGCATGGAGTCCCCATATGGCCCTCCACCTGAACTGCAAAAAATTTTCCCCCTATTTTTCACTCATTGCATGCAGTGACATAAACTGCAGATCCGTAATCTTCTCGCATCTGTTTCTTTTCAGACAGGATGGAGATAAAAATGCGGCTCTGGAGAAAAACTGTAGTATACGCTTGCCCTTCCCCCTCAGAAAAATGCCTTTCTAATGTTTCAGTCACTTATGGCCAATGTTCTCTAGACATATACATCACAGGACTGACTTCATGTAGATATACACATACACGTCTCTATTTTATAGATTTAAAAGTTTCTTTCTGAGCTATATCTTGTTGGAGGTTTGAACATGTGGGCTTTACCTTGTGTGTAACACTAATGTGGGTGCCTTGCATGGAAAAGGGAATTGTTCTTATGCTTACATGTGCAAGTAGTTGATAGTTTTTATGTGGTGTTGTGTTTTGAAATGTGTCTGAATAAAAAATTCACAACATGGGGCACTATATTTCGCCTCTTCAGATTTGGTTAATGGGCAAACATAAGACTCATCAGTGAATTAAAAAAAACAAATCAATCTATATTTTATTTATCATGATTCGATTTACAAAATTATTCATTAGAGATACTAAAAAATACATAAACATCAACTGCTTGATTTCTGATTGGACTGAATTAATCTGCGAATGTGATCGCATATTAAAGTTTCATCTCTCACACAGTCATAATTTTGCTGGGAAAATGATTTGTTCATGACAAAATTTTAAAAAAAAAGAGTTCCCAACAGCATCACAGTTTCCATCTTAAGTCAGACGGATGATCTCAAATTTCTTAGGCCCTCTGTAAGGTCTGGGCCCCAATTCTTCTTCATCTATCTCAGCTGTGAGCTCCTGAGGTGTGATGCCTTCCTGGTCAGTGCCAGGCACCTGGCCCAGCTGCTTGTCTTTAGGACAGTCTGCGTTGTAGGTCTTGACGTAGTTTTCCACCAGCCAACCGCGAAACTCTTCTGGTTCACTGCACACCAGACCTGTGTGGGACACACCGGGGTGGTGCTTCAGCCAATAGATCAAGTAATGAATGTTGTAATCACAAATCCAGGGGTTGTCCTCCAGAGACAGTCTTTTCAGGAAGTACAGGTCCTCCAAAACACCATATTGAAAATAGCGGAGGCTGTTGTTGGATAGGTCCAATTCTCCTAAGTACAGCAGGCCTGTAAATGCAGCTACATAAAACAGAAAAAAGCATTAAATAGATGAACAGTCTTTCATTTTAAAAACCTATAAATAATAATAAAATTCTGGTTATTTCATTAAGACTAAAATAAAAAAAATGAAATAAAATAAAAAGTACAAATTAAACCATATTGAATGCATTATTAAAAGTGAATTTTTGGTTATGCATTGTTATATATAAAATAGATTCATATGATTTTATGCATTTGATTTTATTTACATATTTACATACTGCTGATATGAAAAACCAGAGCATTCCTTTAATTAGAGGAGAGGACTGAATGAATTACACCTCTTTTGCTTTGAAGTGAGCTCAGTCTGCTGTGTTCTCACTGTGATCTCTGAACTGACTGATGAACTAAACAGAAGCTAGACCGCTGTTCCAGAGCCTGTAGTGTGACTGAATCAGAGTTATCATCCCTCTAGGGAACCATTAGATGACACACCCTGCAGCTCTGTTCATTAGAGCCCAACTGACTGCGATTAAGTGCATTTTTTTAGGCAGTTTACAAAGGCTTAGATGTCTTATAATTATAGCAGCATCAGAAAGTACTTTTTTCTTGTTTGAATTTCTCTCTATGGTGAGAGAGAAAGACAAATGTGAATTCTGTGTATAAACTTCTGAGGAAGCACTTTTGGGGTAGATTTAATTGTAAAAAATGCAGGCAGGGGAATACAGTGGTCAGCTGATTAAATATATGGCATTTCTAATGACTTTAAGGAAAATTGAAATTGATTTGCTTTAAACCAAAGAGTTGACTGTACAGTGTCTGACAGACTCTGGAAATAAAATTATAGAAAGTCAAAGAGATTCAACCCTTCTTGAAGACTTACATCCTAACACTGAAGTTATTGTATGGCTTTAAAATGGAGATTTTCAACCTTTGCAGTTCAGGGACCCCAAGTGTATATATAAAAAGCTATGCTGTCTTGGTAACCCTTTAAATAAGACATCATTAAGATCATTTGCAAGCGTTCATTCAAATGATCTCCACAGATCCCACTTGTTGACAACACTGGCTTCAACAGACTATTACACACAAGACCTTTTGTGTTTCATGGAAGAAAGATTACAGGATTCCCAGAGCTGCTAAATGTGTCTGCTCAGCAAGAAACGGTCTGCAGATTTTTTTTTTTTTTTTACAAGCAATTCTATTCTGTAAACCCCCTGCTCAGTTTGCTCTAATTGGTAAAGGCTTGAAAATTAACATGCTGAGGTTTATTGCTTTCTCCACAATAACAACTCTTGATAGCTGTGCTGCATAGTTGAGGCACACTTTGATTTCTCTCATTCTTTATTCCCAAAAAACTCATAATTTTCTTAAGTTCTTTCACCCACCCAGTCTTTTGACAAGTGATTGCCACATATAAGTTTCAGTTTAATGTAGAGGCCAGAGTTGATTCCTTCACCACTGTTTGTGGCCTGTGTTCTAAATGCAATGGAAAGGAAAATTAATGGTTTCTAGTTAACCTTTCACAAATTCCCCAACTGTTGTCTTTTCATTCAGTGTCTGACAAGATGCTTTAATGTCAGACTTCTTTTCTCTTGAGACTCCTTCCTTGTCACATATTGTGCCAAACATCTGTTTCCTGCACTTTGTGCAACAATCAAATAAGCATATGTCTCAAGGACAGGATTTGGTTGTGTACCATTGGCTTACCTGTGTCGATGCTTTCCAAACTGTTTCCACTCAGGTTCAAGAGCTTTAGGTCTTTAACATTTACAAACTCCTTTGGTCTCAGCTGCTTGATGTTGTTTCTGGATAAATCCAGTCTCACAATATCCAACGGGATGTCAGCTGGCACTGTTTTAAGGTCTACGGAAGAGAGAGTTGAATTACTGTAATTATGTAGGCCTATTGGAAAAGGTAACTTCATAATTAGCACAATTACACGTTTGATTGACAAGTGCATTCGGCAACGAATGTTACTTCGTTTTGAGTTATTTTGATTCCCAAGTGAATATTATGTAATTGACAGTGTGCTTGCAAAGGGCTTTCTGTTTTTCCAAATGATTTCCAGCAGGCTAACCATACATGGAAACATCTGCCATGACAATTGCTGGAAGTTCTGTACAGTTGGTTCCTTGTTGGTGGTCTGCTAAAGTCA
The DNA here is from genome assembly GCA_021397915.2 of Tor tambroides. Taxonomy (NCBI): domain Eukaryota; kingdom Metazoa; phylum Chordata; class Actinopteri; order Cypriniformes; family Cyprinidae; genus Tor; species Tor tambroides. The sequence goes on along the minus strand of JAFVLL020013004.1, from coordinate 45,722 downwards.
TTTTCTCAGACACTTACTGATAATGGCATTCAAACTAACTAGTATCTGTATATGGATCTTAAAGTATACACAAAGCATGATCGTTGTGAAGAAGCCCTCTGTTTATTTTGGAAAATTCTAGGCACTCGAAAGCTCAACGCAACACTTTGGATGCCTCCAGCAAACCGTGCCTGGCTATATTTATTTATATCATCACAGAGAGAGCTATTAAAATCGTACACATGGCACACGTTTGGTGGTAGCTCTCGAAACTCTGCGAGACATCACTGTCTCTGTGATATTCGGAAATGTTATCTTGGGACTTGTCTGCTTGACATGTGCAAAAGCTATGCGGCATGCAGAACTGATACAGCTGCACTTCCTGCTTTGACCTGCCAGAGCACCTGTTTTAAACCCTAGAGTGCCTTCAATGAGAGATCTTGCTCAGATTTTACATTCTGCTTTTGTTCTGCCACCTATATAAACACAGATTTGATCCACACAGTTACTACTAGAGTTGATATGACACTGTTTTACAGTGTCTCTGGGATCTGGAGATTTCTGAATTGTACCCAAAGAAATGAGCGTGCTGTAATTCTTGTAACTAATTCAGGGAAAAGCCTTCCCAGAAGTTGAGATCACTAATTCTTGGCTTTTAGTCTCCTGCTCTTGCCATAAGATTCCTACATGTGCTTTTTGCGATTAATGCTGACAATGAAATAGCCATTTATCTCTTAGGTCCCCAGAACGGATGATGTAACGTTACAAAAGTGTGAATTTTTTTGTTCGAGGGAGTGATTCAGGATGCCTCACTCAGCTCCAGACTGCTGACTCACTATTTCTGACAAGCAGAGAAGTCCAAATCCCACTGACTTCAAAATCCATTTGACTTGATTTATTTCACTTCATTTGACTGTTTTCTATCACACACGTTTTGCTTGCCTCATCTAACCCTGAAGATTTCGTCTTTGGCCTGGCAGTTTCTCTCATCTTGTTATGGATGTCAGAGCACATTTTGCTAGTTTTTCAAAATAATGAACCTCACTTTACAAGATGGAGAACTCAAAATTCATGTGCAGAAACTGAGGGCTCCAGAGAAGAGAAAAGGTCTTGCACCAACAAGGAGCTCTTTCATAGTTAAATGCAGTATTATATCCGTCTTCCTTGAGTGAAATTTAAATGATACTTTCTTTGTTATATCTCACAGCCATCTCTTCATCAGAAAAAAACCTCTCTTGTCCTAAGTCCTTCCCTGAAACACTGTAAGACATGCATAAGACACAGACCCAGCACTGTCCTCGTATTCCCATGGAGATTTGCATGTATAGCCGTAGTAATGTGGTATTTCCTATGCTTTTGGAAGAGAGTTTTTTTAGGGGACCGATTCACAAAGAATCGATTTTTATATGAATTTTGCCTTTGTTTTGCAGACAGCCTTTTGAAATATAACACTGAGTTTCAAGCTTCAGAAAAGTTATGGTGTCTTGATAACAGTCAGAATATGGCATTAATGTGTCTCTAGAGAAAAGTCTCCAGATGTTGAAGCTGGAAAGATACTCATTCCCTTTCCGCTAGTTCCCTGCATCTTATATTTCATGTTTCCAGACATTTTTTCCACTCTGCTGTGAATTAGGGTAACTTACCACATGCTGAGTCAGCAGAATATCTATCTATCTATCTATCTATGAACTTAAAGTTGTAATTTTTTATTCCAATTTTTCCTCAAATTGACACCATGCCTTAGCATATGCAGGTATTTTTCTTAAACACTAGATGAAAACCTGCTTTACACAATTAAAAGGGAGTGTCTAGGGATTTGAGGAAAGCATTATTCATTGTGTGAGTGATTATTGTGGAATAAATGACACTTTGCCCTAACTGGTACTGCAGAGAAATCACTTCAGCATTTCAATTTGCTAAAATGAAACCACACATTTTCAAACTAACCCTGTTCATCTTTCTGTCAGATTTAATTGCTTAATTGCATTTCATTTGGCAGCCTCCTTCACAAATCATTTCACATTCATGTTTCATACAACAACTATGTAAATGATTGAAAAATAATTATGCATAATTCAATAAACTGATTAGTGTATTAGTAAGGTCAATAGTTTTTCTTTCTTTAAGTTTTTATTTGTTTTAGTGGGAATGCTAATCACTGAATAGAGTACCTAGTGAAATCTCTTCAGCCAACAGAATTGGTTTAGTGGACATAATTTTTCATGATACCACTGTTGAGGTCATACAGTCATCCAAATATTGCTCAAGCTTTCTTGGTAACCCGTTGTTACTGGACACAAACTGAAAATACTGCGTGCACCTTTACAGTGACCATTATAGTCACCATGGTTTGCCAAGTCAATTGTGAATCATTGGATTTTCCCAAACGGGGTAATGTGTTTGTTTCTTCACAACCACAACTTGATTTCACTCCCACTTCTCCCCAAATGTCCCTCAAAATAGTGAGCAATAGCTTTCTCACCTCTGTTCCTGCAGTCCAGACGGGGCATAGGGTGAAGGTAGGTGTGGCATAGAGAGGTTGCATCAGACTTTTTTTGTGAAGCCGGTAGGGGCTGATTGTCCGGATGTGGGATCAATACGTTCTCCTGCTGAGGGGAACACAGGAGCTCTGCATCCAGCTTCTTCAGTTGCCTCTCCCAGAATTCCCTGGGCTCAGCACAGCGTGCGTAATTGCCGATGTTACGGTTACTGGGCACTTGTATGAACCTGACCAGGCTGTCCAGCTGGCAGTCACACCTCCAGGGATTGTCATGGAGTCGCAAGTACTTGAGTTGCGGCATTGGGATCAGCATGCCTTCGCTCGCCACCTGCAGACGGTTGTGCTGCAGCAGTAAAGTGGTGAGTTTGCTCAGGCCGTTGAACGCTCCCTCCTCTATGCGGGAGATTTCGTTCTGCTGGAGATCCAGACTCTTCAGGTTTCGGAAGTGACTGAAGGTGTTGTCTCGCAGCACCTGGATCCTGTTCCGTGCCAGCAGCAGGTGGTGAATGTCCTCCGGCCAGCCCAAAAGTACGGCTGTCAGATGGCGCTCTTGGCAGTCAAAGAACTTTTCCCCATTGGCTGTACTTTCCTTGCAGTCTGCAGCAAACCGCTTGGTGGTACTTGACCGGTCTCGACTCCGCATTCGGCGTCCCTTTCCACCCTTTCGTGCCTCAGTTGCCCAGACTACCAGGCACAGCAGCAGCAGCAGACCGCAGAGCAGCCGCATGGCAAACAGCAGCAGCTGGGTTAACCAGTCAAGTAGAGTCTCAGCGTAACGTCGATAAACCGAGAGCTAGTCAGAATGAAGGGGCACAGCTGCAGTCCCTGAGAAAAGGCAAACGAAATGTAAATAACTGCATTAAGAGCTGCATTCCAAACAGAGAGAGAGGACATACACACAAATGAATAGAACCTTTGTCTTAGTGTTAATTCATAACAAGTAAAACCTCATAGGACAGTACTTATTTTTAAAGGAATGTTGAAGGTTTAATGCAAGTTACGCTTAATTTTGTGTTCCCTTCTATGAAAATGTATAGTTTGGTCATCCAATGGGTTTAAATGCCAAAATGTGAGGCTTATATTTTTGCTAAAGCACTTATGCTGCACAGACATTGACAGAAAGGAAGTTTGGAGCATTTGTACACACATATGTGTGCCAGTCCTATTACATCATCCCTTAAATCTGTTGCACTGCTTACAAATCCTCACCTGTGACAAACATTAACCAAGAAATTCATTATCTTTAGATATGGTGAATTGATTTTAATTGGTTGATAGATGTTACAAGGTGTGTGTTATTTCTATAATAGCACTGCTATGAAGTAGTTCCAGGTTTGTTGACCTATCATCACTATCACTTTGCCACATTCTTTCTAAGTTTCCAGTATCAGTAGACCATAAAAAGTAGATTTACACATCCTGAAATAAACACACTATATAGACAAGTACATTTGGTAACTGTGATACAGTTTAGTATAGAATAAGCATTGAATTCTTGAAATCCACTTCGTGCCATGGCTGCATTTCCACTTTTGTTGTGCATTAATGTTCAACAATTTAATAGTCCGTCATAAATTGTTCCTTACTTGGAGTAGGAAAACTTCTTAAACTTTCATTACCATATTTCAAGGATCAGTGCAGCATAATGTTCTAACAATTAAAAATCTAACATATTTGGATAACCACTTTCCCCAGTGATTGCATAAAAACAGAATGAATTACAACCCGATTTCTGGCATAATTCCTTTTATGAGCCCACACCCTGCTATGTCAATATTTGCCTTGTGGGAAGACATGCTGCATTTTTTACTATTTAATAACAATTACAAAATAAGTCCTCATTTCCTACATGTTTTTCTCTCAGTTTGCTCATGCATTAATGTTATAACCCATAGACTTGGCCTGAGTCACCGTGCTGTGTGCTATTGCAGGGACATATATAAGCTCTCTCAAAACATTGTGCTGTTTGTTTGAGTAGTCTGGCGTAGTCCGTTGAGTAATGTGAGTTAAGATGAATAGGAATGCTGACAGATAGTTTCACATACTATAACCCTCTTCTATGAGGCAACAGTTTGCTATTTAAAGCACGCTTTTAACTGGCCAACAGGAGAAACAAGAGTGAACTGGAAGGGCAGTGCTAGTAAAAACGCTCTAACTTGAACAGGGATTCTGTACTGTACTTATTCTGTTTCCAGCCTAATCATTCTGTTTGTGAGTCTGCTGAACATCTGCCCAAAAATTGTTGTGTAACTTGCCATTGAACCATTTACAGCACTAGCACTCATTGGTCCTCCTACACTAGCAGATATCAGTGAAATTCAGCAATGGATTTTGGGCTTCAGGGCTTGCCTTTCAAGACACTGTAAAAGGTCCTGGCAAGACTTCTGACAGGCAACACTCTTCCAGTCTATAGTTGCGTTGCTGTGCAGCTATTTTCACAGATCTATCATGCAATTAAATTGTTAAAATTGTATTTGCAGGAACAGTTCCATGTTCTCTATTTCCAGTGATAAAACGGCATGAGTGTGATAATCACTTAGTCCTTTATTTTTTTATTTTTTTAACTTTTTCCTGATTTTTCTTCACACTTGCGCACTTGTTGTTATGCCAATGGAAAAGGTTCTATAACTTTTAGTGCATATGCCCCAGGACATATGCAATGCATTCCTGTACAGATCAGTGAAGTAACATGCATTTAAACCTTAGTGATCGGATAGACATCCAATCATATAGTACTTACTCAAGCAAAACAGAAAACCCCACTTGCGTTGTGATTGCGTTAACCAAAGAATTTCCTTTCGAATTTTCAAAATTTAATATAAACGTTTCTAAATAAAACAGCTTTTGCTTGTTGAAATCTATAATGCAATTTTGACATCTATAAAAAATTTAGTTGAGATCAAAAGAGAAATTTTGTACTGTTAAGATTAAGATATAGAAACAATTAAGTTGAAAACTTTTTATCGATATCTGGATAGAAATGTTATATTGAAATTACACACACACACAAGCTATGATAATCCCAGGTATAAAGGGAGTCTGTGAGCAGATATGCCTGGGATAAGCTCTGCTAATGGAGCAGACATTAACAGGAAACAGTCAGCACTTCAGGTGAATGAACCAGCATAACGCAATCCTTGTGCGAGTCCCTGGCTGCCACAGCCTTGGTTTACTAGAATAATAGAAAGAAAGAAGAACTAAGGTATGGAAAACCTCAATGGGAAATGGAGCAGAATGCGGGCACTGTTCACTGTCCAGCATGAGAGTGGGAGTGTGTATTTTCTTTTCAACTCCTTTAGTTTTTTTATATTCCATGCCACCCAAATTCCAGGTCACCCAGCATGTCCAAAGGAATGCTCCTGATTATTTCAGGTCCAGAGATAAAGACCTGAAATAGTTTTGGTTGGAGACCTTGAGAAGAATTTACCCCCCTCCCACACCGTATAGACCCTAGTTATCAGCACAATGTGTGTGTGAGAGAACACGCTTACATGGCCAGCAGCGCTTAATTAAAACCATTTGAACTTCCTGCTTGAGGAGGAAAAGACAGTTTTTTTTTTGTTTGTTTTTTTTTACTTCTATCAGAGTGTTTTCCTTTTAACTCAACTCTAAAAATCAAGTGGTATAATTATGAAACCTCTCCTTTTAAGTGAAAAACTTTCTCAGGACATATATTTAAGCAGAGGAACCTTTGGACTCACATAGACATCAATCAATACTTTCCTGTCCAGGCTTTTTTTTTTTTTTTAAGATGACCACAAACATGCATTTCAGAATAATCACTCAGTCTTTCTCCTCACGTTTTTGCTACTTTCCTGAACCAGCATGTGGAGTTAGACAGTGTATCTTGAGTAGAGACACAATTGCTAAACAAACTTTTCACACAAACTGACTCCAGTCAATGCCCAAATCCCTGCCAAAATTTAGATTGCAGGAAGCATGCAATCCTTAAACTGCTGTCGAGTCAAGAGTGCATGACTTATTGTACGTCCATCTGCACTGGCATTGCAATAAAGATTTCCCCTCACACATGCAAACATGCACACCCATAATATAAGTCCTCAGATACCTGTGCACAGGGAAATGCATCCGAAATCTCATCCAATCTGGATATGTCCTGTTAGCTGATCTTTAGGTCCTGTCATGAGCTTTGTGCTGCGCTGAATGCCTGAACTCAGCGGTCTGACTGTATGTATGTGTGTGTGTGTGTGTGTGTGCATGAGCATATGTGTGTGTGAGGCTCAGTGCATCCCCCAAGCTTGTGCCTGGTTTTAAATTACACATTGCGTCTCTGTGCAGGCGAGCAGACCCACATGTCCCTGTTACAACTGTACCGCCTCCAGGCTTCCAGCACGTTGTGAGGCTCTTCATCAGTCTGATGTCAAAGAGACTCTGGATGAGGCAACCCCATTCAAACGATGTGGAAAGTATGTTTCTGGGCTTGTTTTAAAGGGGTAGTTCACTAAAAATGAAACGTGCGATATGACATCTGGCATAACTTTATTCATGAGGGAACTTTTTTTGTAAATAATTTGAGACGTTTTCAATGAATCAGTTCGTCCAGTTTATAAAAGTATTCACAAATCAGATCTATACGGTTCTTGAGTTCACTAGAGTTCGAACTCAAGCAATATTAAAAATTTCTCCTCTCAAGGAAAGAAAGTACATCGTACAGGTTTGGGACAACATAAGAGTGCATAAATGATAACAGGATTTCAGTGTTTGAGTGAAATATTACTTGTGAAGCAGAAATGTTGGCACATCTGTCTATCATCTTGAGCAACTTGTCTTTGAGAACCGTCTTGCATTTATTATGCATTTTACATTTGTGCTCATAGTTGCGTAAACATGAAACAAATGCAACTGAATGGCATCTTGTTTTGTAAATTAAATGATAATTGAAGCACTGGGAAACTTGCTTGCTTTTATCTCTGGCATGTCCTTGGGACTGTTTTTTCTACATGTTTGTTAATATCACCTCATAAATGAACAGCACTTACCCCTAATACTGAGCCCCTGCGTAAAAACACATCAAAGAAAGGACTTTGATGTGTCTGTTCCCAGAAGACATTTGTATCTGTCTTTCACTGAACTAAATAAAGACAGTTCCTGTATTTTTGTGTTGTTTTGTAGTTAAAATGTTTAAAAAGAATAACCCTAAAACAACTGGTTTTCCTGAAAATATCAGATAAAAAAAAGTTGTGGCAATCGATGCAATCTTAAAAAGCTTATGGAAATTTTTAGTCAGTCTGATTTTTTCTATAGAGTACTTATTTTCTTGAGCTAAAAAATACTATGTGAGTGCAATCTCTAAACTTATCTTTTATCAATTATCGGTTTTCGCTACTCTATTTTTTTTTTTTTTTCTTCTTCTTTTTTTCAGGCAGGCTCATTTTCACAGTCTGGACCATTCCAAAAATCCATCCTGGATTAGGTTTAATAGCTAGAACGCATTGACTTTTGGGGGGTAGATGAAATTTCTCTTAGTAAAAATGACTGCCAAATCTTTTACTCTCAGTCTGCCAGCAGTTTTAATTGTGGAGTATTCATTAAAATAAAATTCCTGAATCTTAAATAGTAGAGCGTGGCACTAACAATGCCAAGCCCAAAGGTTTGATTCCCAGGGAGTGTTTGAGCTGATAAAAATGTAAAATACAGATTATGAATCTTTATTTTCACAGTAACATTGCAAATTTAGGGTTATCCAGCCTCCAGGTACTGGAAAAAGAGTTGGGTTTTGTGCCCAAAACCAACCTTGTTACCATTAACAATATAATAATAGGCCTACTAAAACCTTCCAGTTACCATTACATTTTCAATCTGACTTATGTTTATGATTTTTGTCTCCAGATGTGTTTTTGACACAAATAGATGTTTGATCATTCAGATTTTGACTTGTTTTTGAGGGAACAGCTGTGTATCATTTGTATTGTATAGTTAAATGGCTGGAGGACAAAGACAATTGTTCATGCAAAAATTTGAAAAGATAAGATCAAAATGTTTTATCAAAACCAACAGAGAAAGGGAGAAAAAATTCACATCCTTTTCTGGCGTTTATCCACGAGCCAATTGGAACTGCATTGTGTTGCTGCTGTTGGCATGGATACAGTGCTTCAATAGGGGTATGATTAATTTGTATAGTCTGTATTAATAGTCATCTGCGGTTGTTAAAATATACTGAATTCTGGAAAATTCCACGGTAGACAGTGCAAGAGAATATTTATGGTAATGGATAATTTACTGTATTGTTATAATTACTAATGTGTAAAAATGCCCTGTGGGTTTAAACTATGGCTGCTTCCCACCTGGAATGAAAAACGGATTCCTGATTTCCTGATTCCGCGTTTAGTTGCACAAGACATGATGTAATCAAGTATGCACTCCCAGGAATAGGAACATTTTGGCATGAAGATAAATTCGGACACTCTCCTCAAATCCTGTTCCTGAACAGGCCTAGACATTGCCAGTACAGCATGCTAAAAAATGGATGTTAAGACTTAGACTTAGATAATCTAATTATACATGCATCACTACCAAAAGATGTATTGTTGTGCATTACTCAAGTTTGCATATTCACATGTTACGTTTCGTCTATTTGAGGCAGAAGTGTCTGGCCTTGAAAGGCGATGACAGATAGTTTTATCTGTCCCCAGTTAGAAAAATGTCAGATTCACTAACATAAGAGCTTAACTTTTGGCTACAGCTTTCTGGATGGACAGAAACCATAATTGTAACCAGGCAAGTTTGCATTTCACTATCCTAAACTTGTGAAATTAAAAAATGAATAAATAATAAATCAGGTCAACATTTGTTTTAAATTGGTAAATTAGACACAGAAAAATGAATGCTTGCTTCTCTTTCAGGCTTCTCTTTTCTTCAAGCACTTGATTAAAAAAACAACTACGTTTTAAAATAATTTATGTACTTTCAATGACTTAATTTATGGTTGGATCATGTGAGGTACTGCAAACAATAACACATTCTTTTAATTTGTTTAGAGAGAAATCCTTCATGACTATTTATCTTCCAGTCCAGACAAAACAGTTTAACCTGAACTTAAAACGTAAAGTTTATGTAAAAAGACAGCAAGTACTGGTTCTTCCAGTGATTGAAATGATGCAGCTGCTGTGAAGGGCATTACACAGGCAGAGTGGACTTTGGCATAGATTTCAATGTGTCTCCATATGCATTACACTCTATCTACCATGAACAAAAAGTTCATATCCAAAGACAATGTCAGAGCTCTGTATGTGTGTGTGTGAGTGTTTGAGAGAGAGAGTGAACGAGTGGATTTATAAGGCTTGCTGATATTATGTAGAACAAACTTTGTTTGAATTTGGTTGGCAACTATAGCTGACTGGCAACAGATCTACTGTACCTGTTTCCAGAGCTGTTCCTCAGCAATATTTGTGCCAACTTGCTTTCAACTTCCAAATTCAAGGTTGCTGTTACAAAGCATTTCTGTTGAGAGGTTGATCCATAAGATGATTCTTCAATAATCACACCTTTATGTAGACGCAGATGTCATTCATACGTAATGGCAAGTCAGGAAGACATAGTTTATTAGATCAAAGCTTAATTTGAGTTTTCCATCAATTCTTACTGAACATTACTGTATTTATGCAGCTGTCAGGGATCATATCTCAGCAACTCCCAGTTCAGCTGTGTATATGTATAACCAAGCTTCACTTGTCACGTATTTCATTTTTTTTCTTCTTAAGAGTGAATGGAGTAAATGTGTTTTTCTTTCCTACAGTAAAGGTCATACGTCATGTGGACATCTAGCCTTGCTGAAATTTAAAACAAATTTTGTTGGTATTATAGTTCAAACGATTTTGTTGGTATTATAGTTCATAGTTAGCAGCTCTGTTCTGTTTAGGAGATGGATTCAAGGTGACATTTTTAATCATTGCTTTGGCTTTAAAGAAATACCAAAAAAAAAAAACATTTCTGCAATCATTTACTCACTAGCATCTCGTTCCAACATGCTTTCTTACTTCTGTAAAACAAAAAAGTTTTTCAAGTATTTACAAATAAAAGGTACTGGAGATTTTCATAAAAATGTCATAGCTCCGCTTTGCAGGCTCATGAGAATTTATTACATAAAAAGTGCTACCTGGCTCATGGACAAATCGTTATTTTGAGTTGGATCTTTTCAATGAATAAGTTGATAGGAATGATTGATTCATGAATCAAAAAGACCTGGTTCTTGAGTTTGACTTAAAACGGGCTCATCAAGTGATAGCGTACTGTTGGATGATATAAAATTTGGTCTGTTCACTCAAAAAATTATCTTGTGACTTAAGACATTGAATATAGCCCATAAGTAATATTTTCTCTTTTTGTTTTTTGTAGAAGAAAGAAAGTGAAGCCTTTTTAATGCTTGATAGCATCATTATCCATTTAATTGTAACTGTGTGTAAAATGTCCTTTGTGCTCCATGGAAAAAAGAATGTCATACAGATTTGTAATGACATGGAGATGAGTAAATGTTGACAGATGTATTTTCTTAGCAATAGCAGGCTTTCATATTTGATCAGCAGGAGCAGCATAAGCAGGTCCAGTTCACCAAGTCTGAACTACTAACTTGTCATATCCATTATGCTTCTTGAACTTTATTGCTAGAGTTGTCATGACTGACCTATTCCTTTGAGCTTGAGTCATCCAGAAACATTCTTAATAAATCACAGGATAAAGGGACCCAATCTTCTTGTCTTTCATCTCTCACTCCAGAGCATGTCTCTACAAGTCTGGTTGGATAAATGCTGCATGGCTCAGACTCCAGAGAAACTTGTGTCTGCTAGTCAGTTTTTTAGAGATGGAAAATATCCAAGGACAACAGCATCAACAAAGAAGCTTGAAACAACCTCTTTCAGGTATTTGTGTCTGAGCACACTTAAACCTACACCTGAATGTTCTGTGCATTCAGGAATTAAGAGTTGTCATTCCCATTACCCAGAACCTAAAGATGTCCTCATTTCCTTGTCCCAACGTGCTACACAAGTTTGTGACTGTAGGAAGCAAAGTAATTGGGACCTGTGTCATGGCAACGTGCTAATTGTTGGACAAATCTGTTCCTCGTTACAGCCTTTTAAAACAAGGCCCAGCAGACCACAGCCAAACAGCTGTAACACCCAGCATGGAGATTTTATTTGTCATAGATTCCGAACAGAGCTGTGATGAAAGACTTCAAGTAGACCATCCCATTTAAAACCAAACCAGGTCGGCTTCTTTCTGAACCCAAATGAGTTCAAGAGATATCACAGCATGGGGCTTATCAGGAACAAACGCTTCCAAAAAGTAATATTGATTATCTCTTGAGGATTTCCACTTGCAAATGGATGTTTGGTTGACCCAAGGTGTCCAAAAAGTCCATTCTAGCTGACCGGCTTTGTTTTGATGAGGAACATCTTGGCTCTGCTGGTCCACCAGCTAGACAAGCACCAAAAACCAGGAGCATTATCCAGCCTGGAGTATCTTAGAAGTTCATCTCAGAAGCTAAATGGAAACATGCTGTAAAATGATGTCTTTGACCTTTGCACTTTTGTCTCATATTTTTTAAGACATCTTGCACATGAGCAGAGCATTTTTAGAACGGCATGTCAGGTTAAAAGATGTTCAACATTTTTTTAACATTTTACTGCCATGCTTTTTGCATTTCTGTGTGAACGACCCTTGATGGTCTGTTTTGCAAGGAAATACAAGCAGATGAGGTTAATGAGCATTACCAGAAAGACTTATGAATCTGGGATAAACTCAAAGAGCCTTTCTCTCAAATTCATCTTCCCTTCATGTTGTCAGCGTAAATAAGATAAACCTTGTACACACTTTATTTTTTGGATGGGAGGACAGCCAGTGGGGATAAGGAAGTGTGTGAACGTAAGTATATTGTGGGAGCTAGGAGGAATTTAACAACTAAACACACTCTTTTCCTTTCTCCACATGTCCAATCTATGCACTTTTGCTACAAATCACACTCAGTTCATTCTGAAGAAATATCATTCAGTCTGCCAGAAAAAATGGATTCACTTCTGAAAAACAAAACCTCCATCTGATTCCTTCCGCGTGCATGACGTCATCCCTACTGAAGATAAACAGCATAATGTCTCAGTAACCATTGCTTGATTTATTTTTAGAGGGTGATTTATGTAACTGCAAAGCTTCAGTATACACACTTTGTTTTCACAGATGTGTGGTCTCCGCTCTCTCTCTGCTACCCTTAAACTTGTGCATGACAGAGGTTTAATGGCGTCACTTTTCTTTCTCAAATCCAGGCAGACAAAATAAACTTCATCTGTACCACAAATCTAAGAAGATCTTTGTATTATGGAATTTTATTTCTGCATTATCTGTATTTAAAGATGACCACAATGAGGATTTTGTATTCAACAGTATTATTTCTGTACTATAAAATGGCACCAAATGGAATTGGATTTTTCCAAACAGGCTACCTGTCCCCTGAGATGTCAAGCACCTCACCTTAAAATTAGGATTCAGATAAGTGTAAGAAAAAGTGATGAGGATACTGAAGATCTTGATGAAGATGTTTATTGCAGCATAGCAGTGACAAAGCACATGTAGTACCTTGGGTTCAACGGAGTCGGAATGGACCCCGAACATCCTAAGCTTAAACCTTTTATACAGTTAAGGTTTACTACCCTTCATGTAAATGAAGTTGCTCCTGTTGTTACAGCTGTGGTCTGTATGTTAAATAAGTTCTGACACCCCAGGTGGTTCTCAGTGTCCCACACCCGCTCCCATTCTACAATTGGTCACCATTTGCTCAGGATGTGATCATCCCAAATGGTCTACAAACAACATAACTGTTGACTTTCTTCTTCTCTATAATAATTTGAATCCTAATTTCATGTTGAAAGTCAACATAACTGTTGACTTTCTTCTTCTCTATAATAATTAAGCCACACATCTTAAGCCACATCTTACAGTCCCCTCTTTGATGCTCTTGGCCCAAAAGAAGCATCACACTCACTCCCGTTACACAGATTACACCTCCCTTCCCGGCAGGTGCCCAGTGGCGGTGAAGCCCTGCCTTAGGTTGTCCCCCTCTGGCCACTGGAGAATCTTACCCGTCATTGGGTCGACAACTCATGCACAATGGTTATTGCTCCATCCAATTAGGCAAAATTATCATGGAGTCTTTGCTTAAATTTGGCAAAATTACATACAAAAATTTTCTTGGGTTTGGGAGAGGAGCACTTGAGAACCACAACAGCAAAAGCGATTTTCTAAATGTATTAAACATTATGACAGTACAAACATAGCCAACAGCCAAAGGAGCAAAAACATCAATCAATAGGCAACATACTGTGTGTGTGTGTGTGTGTGTGTGTGTGTGTGTGTGTGTGGTTTTGTGTTTTCATTTTGTCACTTGCATTGTGTCCATTCTCTCAGTGTGGACGTCCTTTTTCCACATGTGTGCATTCAATAGACAATAATATATTTTCTGAATACAAGTATACATATATTTGAGTCTTTCTAGTGTCATGTACAGTGAGTCTGTGTCTTTGTGCATTTCTTTGTGTGGGTATGTCCTTTTCCCAGTTGTTTTCCATCTTGGTGTAACGATTGCTGTCCATAGTCTTTGAAATGGTTTGATCTCTCCTTGTTTCTCTTTTCCATTGTTTATTCTTTTCACTTTGAAAAAGTCCTTCTAGAAGAAGCGGTCAATGCCATTGTTCCAATCTTTGCCATTCCATCTGGTACATCCATCCCATGGTGGGGCTTAGGGTTTCTAAATCTTTTAGGCTTCGAGTTCTGGATCTTGTAGGTCTGGAAATCTCTGGATTTCTGGTTCTGATGATCACTCTGTTCTTTAAGAAGTCCTTTTTTTTGTGGAAGTCCCCTGGCTCCACTGGTTTTGCTGGCCTTCTTGAAGTCCTTTTTTTGTGGAAGTCCCCTGGCTCCATTAGTTCTGCTGGCCTTCTTGTCCTTCATATGACTGGATTATCTTTCTCCAAGTTACATGTTTCAAACAAGCATCTCGATGCTTATACCTGAAACAAGATCAAAAAGAAGAGGTTGCCCCCCTTTCCCCCACAAGTATCTTTTCACATTCAAAACATCAGGGTTATTGAAATTTAATCACAGAATGAAATTAAATCATTTATCACAAATTAGACTTAAATGTCAATGCCATTAACACATTTCTCATAAATTATAAAGAATCACCCCCTTTTGACAGTAAACATATTTTCACATCAGCATCTGCTTGTGACTGAGCTACAGTCATGTTGTTCATGCATTGCTGTGTTTGGCAAGGTGTGAATGGCCTCTTCCTTATTTCCTTTCAACAGTTCCAACTGAGTTTCTGAACTGCCTATCTTCTTAAGCAAATCATGATAGCCCATCCTTCTTTTGTGTGAAAAGTGACACTGTCTTGCCTTGTGTCCCATCCTTCCACAAGCAAAACAAACAACTTCCTGATCTTTCCTACCTTTCTCCAAACAATGCCTTGCTATGTGACCATCCTTTCCACATGCATGACAAACAAAGCTTTGATGAGGTCTCTCGTTGTCTTGACAATGCCTGGCAATGTGACCAGCTTTTCCACATGCATAACAGAGAGTAACACCTTCTGAATTTACTCTTTCAAATCTCCTTGGTCTCTGACGGAAACCATTGGATAATCTAGAACATTCTCTCCTGCCAAAGGCAGCCCCTTACCAAAAAGTAGTAAACTTCAAGTTTATTTTATTAAGTATATATTTTTAAGTATACTTTATGTAGTAAGTATACAAATATCAGTGTACTAGTAGTATACTTGTAAGTGTACTATTTCAAGACTCCTTGGGACTAAATTGGCCCACTTTCTAGTAAATAAAAGTATACTTTTAAGTATACTTTAAGTATAACAGTAGTAAACTTTGAGCTCACAACTAGGTTACATCAGTGTTTTTAGCTTGTACTGCAACTATACTAAAAGTAAACTTATAGATATACTGATAGTTTACTAATTAAATACTTGTAGTAGCATTTTTAGTACACTGAAGTATAGTCTCAGTAAACTACTAGTTTAGTAGTTTTATACTGCAAGTATACTCGTAAGTTTTCTTTAAGTGAACTTTACATCATACTTTAAGTATACTACTATGTCCCTATTTAGGTATTAATTTTGTTGTATGAATATTTGAACATACAAAACATCAAAAGAAAGAACAGGGTATCTGCTTGTAAACAAAAAACATTTTATTCTAGTTTCATACATTTTTTAAAAAAAAACTTGAATGTGGGTAAGTTTCATAAAAAAAATAAATAAATTAAAAAAAATTAAAGAAACAAACAACATTTTGAACAAAAAGATGAAAAAAGACTATGAATTGGATTCAGAATGATAATCAAAACAGATGAGTCGATCAACACCCCAAAGCTTGACAGTTATTATTACCTCTTCAGTGGTTGACATTTTATTCCATAATGTTACAAAATTTTGATGCTGTTACTGTTGTTTTGGTTTCTTGTTCACTTGTTTTTTTTGGGGGGGGGGGGGGGGGATTATGTCCAGAAGATGTGTACTAGATCCCCCTACCATATAACAATGAAAATACAGATTCTCGGAGCACAAGTATAGCTCAAATATATTTAGATTTTTTCTAAGTATAAGTCAAGTATACTTAAATGTCATTTTAAGTATATTTCTGAGAAGTACATAAAGCCCATTTCTGAGAAGTGCATAAAACGTAGACTAAGAGTATACTTTCCTATTTTTATTTTAAAAGAAGTATACTAATAGCACACTTGAATAAACTTCTTTTTCGTAAGGGTAACCAGCTCAAACCAGCTGCCATGCTTCAAAACATACCTAACCAGCATATGTTGTTTTTTCAACAGGGAGGAAATACCTTTACTCACATCTATTAATTTCCTCCTTTATAGCCAAGTAGGACCATTATCCAGATATGGCAAAACTGATAATGACAGTGCTTCGATTTCCTCATCTTGAATTGTGCATTACAACACCTCTGAAAGAGAAGCAGATCAAGGTGCCTGCTATCCAAATGTTATTTCCTGTGTTATTTCTATTTTCAGAGCATGTTTATCATTTCTAAAGGAATTTGAATCATTTCAAGGTTTCGCTGTGGAAAAGCAAGTGGACCCACTTAGGCTCCAAATGGCTCACATCTGGCTGGGCCTCCCCTTCCCCATCAATTTGTCTAGTTTCGGGGGTACAGATGAGGGGGCATGGAATAAGACACACGTCTCTAACAAGAGCCCAACAGCCCTGGCTCGTTCTTTTAAGTTCACACAAATGTCTGAAAGTGGAGAGAGAGATCCTGTGAAGACATCTGCTGCCTACAAAGAAGCTACACGCATGCAAATACACGCATGGGCATGCTGGAGAATACAAAGGTAGTCTTCATCTCTGGTGTCATATCTTGGTTAGAACCCTTCTCTGTGTTTGAGAACTGAAGCTGGGGTGCACAGGAGACCCAACTTGCTTGTTGATAGACTTAACATGCTAATTTTGTTTACGCTCCCTTTTCAGCGCTTTCCCTCCTGATAGGATACATACTTGTTGTGTGATGTATGTATTCAGGGGAAGAGACACACAAACATCTGTAGAGCAGCTTTATGGTGGTGGAGCATGTCTGTGTGTATGTTTTAGCCAGTGAGACTGTTATAGCTGTGATGTGGCGCCAGTGTTGTGGTTTCCCCATCTATATTAAAATATAATTGAATGACTCACCCGTAGCACAGACAGTAAAGTACCATGCTAAACTTTATAGACTTTAACTGATAGACTGTTATTGGACAACATTTGTACTTCCACACAAGGAAAAGTGACAGTCAGGATGTGTTTGAGGATGTCTTAGAATGTACATACAGATTTCTCATTGTCATTCAAAACTTTTAAGTAGACCTTGATTAGGGAATGCTTTTTTACTAAAGTGTCATGCAATAATGTGCAAAGTGTTTTGTTCTGATACAAATGAAATACTGATTAATTGAGAGATGGATTGTTTTGTTTTTTTGAAACTCTTATGACTTTTCGGTAACACTTTATTTTAGGGTCTCTTAACTAGTTGCTTATTAGCATGCATATTACTAGAATATTAGCCATTTATTAGTACTAATTAAGCACATATTAATGCCTTATTCTACATGACCTTATTCGACATCCCTAATCCTGCCCAACACCTAAACTTAACAACTACCTTACTAACTATTAATAAGCAGCAAATTAGGAATTTATTGAGGGAAAGTCGCAGTTAATAGTGAATAAGTTTTCCCTATTCTAAAGTGTTACCGACTTTTCTTATGACTCTTCTGTGGAAGTTCTTAAGTTCTTAACCCACAAGGTTGTGTAGTAGCAGTCAAGCTAAATTCTATTATGGAACTCCTGTAGTGACATATTCACGATTCTAATTGAGAGTTAAAGGTTATAGTATTGCTTGACTGAAATTGTGTGCTTAATATTAGCAGATATGAACGTGTGCATACTCTGCATTTAATTGTATGCTTGGAGAGCTGAAGGAGAAACGAAGTAATACTGCATGAACTTATTAGGTGATCTCATTGCTGATCAGTGTGGGAACGCTGCATGACTCGGGCTATTTGCCTAGGTAATGTCTTATATTGGAGCACCTGCCGCTTCCAATGTACAGCTGTACCCAACTATAAATCTCAAAAAAATTCTGGGAAACCTAGAAGGCTGAGATTGAAAGATATGAGAGATAAATAAAAGTAAGAGAGGGTGGGGTATGATTGGAGGCTTATTCTTTTGTCACCATGTTCATGGGGAGATTCAGTATTCAGCTGGATGAGTAAAACTGAAACATCTGAGTTCTTTTTGCAGAGCAGCTGACCGCATAAACATGAAATCTTTGTCAGAGTCTGCCAGTGTAATTATTGAAGTGGAAGAGATGGGGGACTGCCGAGAGGGACACTAAAATGAACATTTAAGCATTCATGAATGTCATTGCATTAGATAACACAATGACATAGCATTTCATTAATAAAAAGGTAGACCCGATGAACAGCATCCTTGGTTACTCTGCTACATCTGTGTATCCACAAAAATCAGCTTGAGATCAACTGGTTAAACATCATGGCTAAAATATCTAGGGAAAATGTAGTTAGTGCTGAGAAAATGTTTAGCTTAATTTGTTTGCAGAAACACTTGGTTTTGCTATCTAATGTAATAGTGTGACTGTACATGTGGACAGAAATATTGATTGTTGAATATGCAGCTCAACAAACTTCTTTATAGCTCTTTATCACAGTTCTGAATATTTAAAAGCAGAGTTTTAATATATGTGCATTAAAGACACTGTACTGAGAAAAACGGCCATATTTTTTGCATATTCTTTCCTTGCCGTTGCCACAATTCTGCAAAGCTTTAAACCACACTTCTCTCCACAGCGAATCTATAAAGTTGGTTTTATAGTTTCTTTTGCCCTATCTTTTGAAGGCTCTGTGGTTTTCCATTTAAAAGCAAGATACTGGCACAAATATGTCGACTTAATTCAACCGTGCACAATTGTAACATGGCTGTGAACAACTCTTAAAAACCAACCCTTGCTACTTAACAAAAAGCTGGTAGAGTTTTACAAACTCAGTGCCCTTTTTTTTTAATTTAAAAAAAAAAGTTTGTTTGTTTTTGTATGTACAAAAATGTATTAATCTAGAAAATCAATGATTATCATTTATTAACAAATGTACATGGAATGCGAGTCCAAATTCCCAAGCATTCAGGCCTTTTTTTTTGCAGAATGGTCAATTTATCGGGTAGTGTGTTATGATTAAGAACCTCCGTGGTTTCATCTGGTTTCACTTGACCTATACTGTTTGAACTTAAATAGATGACCCATTGCTGTATACTGTAATTTTCTGTATAACAGCTGCCTGTCTGTCTATCTTTCTGTCTATCAATGTTTTCATGAGTTGAACTTGATAGTAAACAGTTCTCCATCCCAGTTATCTCTGCAAGCAATTATTTTACTAGAAATATCGACGATTTACAACTGTCAGGTTTATAAACATAACATTGGTATTCCAAGATTAATGAATGTTTCCAGAATTTGTAAACGGTTAGAAACTTAGGGAGAGAGGCAACAAGTGATAAAGGTTTATTTGAAAAATGAGAAGCATTTGTGAGATCAAAACCAGTTAGATCCTCATAACCCTTGAAAGCCCAGCTGCTGAAACCTTATCAAAGCCTGTCAAACAAAACAATTGCATAACCCACACTGTGAACCCTACCAGAGCGTGATGAGGTCAGCTTCTCTAGGCCACATAAAATGCATTAAAAGATGCACCCACGTTGTCACATTTAATTTTATTTTGCATACGTAACATGAATAAGTCAACCCTAAAACAGTCCTGCCAGTGTAGAAAATAACATCATCCCACTGTATGTCAGTATATGTATCCCAACAGCGGTTACGAAAACAGCAACGTGAAAAACGGAGTCATAGTATAACTCCGTTTACCCTTAAAAAACAGCACACTTGCAAAACTCAGTCAAAACATGCCAAAAGAGCAAAGAAGGGCAGTGTCCTTGCTTGGGCTCCAAACAGTTATCATAGTCAAACCAAAGATAAACGGCCTTGCTGTCCTTATATCCATCTCCTCCCACTGTGACTTCCTCCTTTGCTCCCCCGTCTCTCGTATTAGTGCCAATTCCTGCAGGACAGCTTCTCGTCTGAGCCTCATGTATTTCTTTCCCTTGTGTCTCTTGTCTCATCTCTGGCTTGTTTTTCAATGCAATGCTTCTGCTGTTGCAACATCACATCAGGAGACATATTCATAGCAGTTTATTGGCTGTTTATTTAGAGATTTCAGCAAATAAAAAAAGTACATATTACAGAAACATGCAAATTTTTCAAATTGTTTCTTGGAAGAAAGGGTCAAGGTTTATCCTTGCTTGTCCTGGGAGGTATCAAATTTGTCCATTTGACAATAGAATTCCAAAGCTTTCTTTTCCTGTTGTTCCACACAAGTCAGGCACAAGATCTCACAAATCCACTTTTACTTATAAAATGTATTGACTAGCAGGGTTTACATAGTATTTTTAATGACTTAAACCATCCACTACATCACCCTGCAGCTCTTGCCTGGTTTACCACGGAAGAGGTGCAACCTGGGAGACCTGCAGAGGGGAGACCAGTTGCTGCTGTCACTGTACTGCATTTGGTTGATGTTTTGAATTTTTGTTTTGCAGACAATAGTTATTTCACTAAACTCGCTCCTCAGCAGCGAAAATGAAAAATGACTGTTGCAGTTTTGCTTGTTATTCACACAGTAAAGACTTTTTCAGGTCTGTAAAGCTGTGGAATATCAGTCAATGACGTAAAAGCATATACCATAAAAAACTGTGTGGTAGTTTGTTCAGTTTGACCATGTAGCACTGATCGTATCTGAGACAAAGTGTGGGAATAATGTGAAACACGGCAGTACGGTTTGGCTTGTTCCCAGTGTTTTCTTATGTTCTGTGTCTGCAGGTGGTTCTACAGGAGACGGAGAGGAGGAAATGAGCCAGGAGTGGTTATAAAAAAAATCAAGAGGGCTCACTAACGTGTGTTTGAGTGTGTGTAATATATTATGGAAAGATGCAACTTTTAAATTAATTGATATGACAGACAAACGTCTATCTCAGATGTCTGTTTGGCAGAACTAATCTATCATCTCTAAAAAATCTGAACTGAATATGATTTATACAGCATTGCAGCTGTTAATCTCGTAAAACTGCATCCTCTAGAGCCTCCTCTGCACCTCCATGCAAGGATTGGTTTTTCCTTTTTGATAGGGCTTGTGCACCTACAGGACTTCAGCCAGCCAACCAGATGGTGCACCCTCTGCCTTTTCTGCTTTTCTTGAATGACTGTTTCGGCAATCCTGGGATAATACTACACTCTCTGAACCTCTTCCCACAGCTCCTCTCCCACAGATGTCTGACCTTTGGGTCAGAGTTGGAGACTGTGGACAGAAAGGCTTGTGCAAACATCTGCACAAATGATTTCACCTGACAAAGCATGCTGACTGTCTCCAAATCTCAGCGCAGTGACCCAACACGGCTTCAAGCCTTTCTGTCCTGGTTGACCTGGAAAAGACATCAGGAGAAGTTCTACATCATAGTCCTCCATAACTAGCCTGCTCAACATTGAGACACATTGACATTAACTACTTGTTTTTACTATAGGAATGGGTTTTATTTTCAGTCTTAATTGGGCTTTAAAAACAGCATCTTGAGGTTGTGTCCTTATTTGGGGTGAAAACAGGCAGTTTTAATATGGCTGTGTTGGTTAACTAAGTCCTGTTCTGTCCTTTGGTTACGTTTTAGACGTCATATTCCCAAACACAGTGGCTTCCCCATTCAGGATTCTGCCCTTTTGTACTTGATGGAAGATAAGACATTTTAGACTTTTTGTTTTTGCACTATACTTTTCCTTTCTGGCTGTTTTTCTATTAGGTTTTACAAGGTTTTTGAGTTATATATTAGCTGACATTGTCTCTACATGTCTCCTGTGTTTACCGGGTGTCAGCTTTCAGATTGGACAGAATGTCCCTCCGGGCTCCATGTCTCGCCAAAGTTATAATTTTGGTTTAAGGATAATCACAGAGTATTCTTCAAGTTGCACAAAGCTTCCATGAAAATCTTTCCATTCGGTTCCTCACTCAAACTGCTCAAAACCTTAAAAGCAAAATTGTGCATTTCAAGAAATTACTTGTGGCATTAAAATTTGAAGCCTTGAGAGATTCACGTGCATAATTGGAAGACAAAATCTTACGGCAGTGATGTGGAATATCTGAATATTCAGATGGGTGGCATTTGTAAACGTTTGCACAGTTGTACTTGTGAGCGAACTAAATTATAAACCAGAGCTGCCACCACATCGGAGGTGACTCCCAGAGCAATATGTTTGTCTCTGGATTCTCTATAGATTTTACAGATGTCTGCTTGATGCAGTATTCTTATATTCTTAAGCTAGAAGGGAAAATCCAACAGGAAGTGACCTCTTTAATGCTGTGGCTGGGATGGGAACTTCTGCGCTGTGGAATAGAAGCACTGTGGTTTGAGGCCTCCCTCTCTGTATATCTATGTCAATTTTAGGTTGCTTTTTTTCCTCCAAAGGGTTCCGGTCTATGGTCTCTGGCAGACAGACACTGGTAATTACTTCCATCTTCCGCCACAGAAGCAATGTCCAGCATGAAGCAAATACCCTATACACCCACCCTCTCCCACTAAGCTTTTCTCCCTCTACGGAGAGTTTGTTCTTCACATTCATCTTTATGATTCTAAATTCTCATCCAACCTTTTGTGTCTAGTCTCCCTAGTGGCTTCTTGCAGACAGAGAGACCTTGTACACTCATTTTGGTCCACAAATTCCTAAAGCATTTCATACGTGTGATATATTAGCCCTGGAGCATGAGAAATACAATCAAAGTCTACAATTAAATTAATCTTGACAGATCTACCTGCAGCATGACATCACTAAGAAGCTCTTTTGACAGGCTTGTGATTACATAATGTCTTGGGTTTTAAAATGAGAATGGCCTCTTCTGAAGCATAGCAATGAACAAAAGGCTTCTGGGTACAAAAATGGGAATCCATTGCCCCCTTCTGGATGGGTTCAGCAAGAACCAGAAAGTGACAGGCATTACATTAGAATCACTCTTCCAAGCAAGAATATGTAACTTTCTTTTTGCAGTATGGAGGTGAAACCTTGTCTCTAGTAATCATTAGACACTGTTGTGGATTACGGTTATGCTGTACTGTCTGTAACAAGCTTATTTTGGTATCAGGGTGTTAATGACCTTATTCTCCAGCAAAACAATCACGTCACCATATTTAGAACATGGTCTTTGAACTTCCGTTTGTGCAGTAGCTCTGTATATTTCTATGATGTCACGGTCTAAGAGTAATTTAGCTGGTAATATGTGGATTTATGCATTGTAGAGTTAACGAAAGTTATCATGAGCATTGTAATGTTTAAAGCAAATGTCTTGCATGTCAATTGACCAGTAAGATTTTAAAACGAGCGGTTCATTCATAATCTGTGAGAGCACTGTGGAAATGAAACCAGAAGACAGAATACAACAAATGCAGCACTAAAAAGGGACTACATAAGGTCAACACAGGGCAAGCTCAGGCACTTTAAGGCTGATGATACACAGGGCAACTTTGGCCAATGTTGCTTGCCATCAACGAGAGAAACAATTGAGAGACAGCTAGGCCCACAACAAATCTAAATATCCAGATATAAAATTGACACTCACTCAATGGTGAAGTGCCTAAGCAAAACATGAGCAAAAGGGATATTACAAAAATATTTTTTATTAGCTGGAAAGACATGTGGACACCAAAATGCACTGCATTAGGAAAGAGCTTGAATGCAGGATGTGCAAAAGAATAAGACCGATTCTAACACTTATTAGACACCCATTTCACACATTTGACTAACAAACTTGAAAGCACAGCTTTTGTCAGTAAAAGATTAGTTTTTTTTTTTATTATTAAAACTTAAAAACGACAAGACAAATCTTAAATTTCTTTTAGACGTTATTTTGACTGTTGTGAATGGGTCTGTCCACAGACTTGAACAAGTGGTTTGTATCTTCTTATTGGATGTGCTTTAAATCTTGAACGCTGAAGAGAGTCAAAATAGGCATTTTACATATTCCAAAACACATCTGGGCCCGTATTCACAAAACATCTTAAAGCTAAAAGTAACTCATAACTTGCCAATTTAGGAGAAAATCTTAAAAATAATGGGTGTGTCAGTCCTAAATTTAGGACTCCTAAATTTTTGCTCTAAAAAGTATTTCACAAAGCATTTTAGCACTAAAACTAGCTCCTAAATCTGTGAAACGTTAGGAGTAGTGAAGAGGACTCCTAAGTCACCAAGGCCAAACCACATACCATCCTAAAATGGCAGTTGCTGGCAATCTGCCTCGGACCGTGAACGTTTTAGAAACATTTGACCATGTGCTTTTTTAAAAAAAAAAAAAAAAAAAAAAAAAAGTAAAGTATCGCCATTGATTTGAGGTTATCACAACTTCAAATTTTCCTTTGATTATATCCTTGTTTTCATTAACCAGTTGAGCAAGAAGTAACAGCTGTTCTCATGTTCAGCTTGGTTTTCTTTTTTGTTTGCTCATCTTACTATCAGCCACGATTATTCTACTACTTTAATTAAAAGGCTGTTTATATGCATACACCAATTTTTTTTACAAGCATACAGGCTGACAATTAGCTGAGCATATACATATTATATTGTTCAATTAGTGACACTTAGCTTGCATTTTAAAATTTTTCAATGTGGTAGTTAACATTTTTATTAAACCTTTATTTGAACACGGCAACATATGGCGTTCTACAATATTCCTATGAATGAATCTGACAGACTCCTCCCCATCAGCCAATCCCTGTGTGCATAGTTGGTAAGCATGCTGACACCATCCATAACAATGAGGTCAACCCTGCCCATACTCTTAGTTTAAGACTTTTCTATTCCTAAGGGAAAGTTTGTCTCAGCAGCTTTGAGAATAGGTTTTGAGAAAACTCTTAGCTAATCTTTTACGGAGTGTCTATTTACACTAAGTGCAAATAACCCCCCTTTTTGGCAAAGGCCATTTACACTAACTCCACCCACCAACATGTGATTGGGTTAGTCAAGAACGCAAAAAGACGCTTATACAACATCAGTTTCAGTGGTGTAGATGGTAGAGCATGTGCTTTTTGACACGATCGACTCGAGTTCGAGTCTGCCTTTTGCCAAAAACTTTTTTTCTCCCTTTTCAAATCCCATATCGCATCAGAAAGGCAATTATTTTCAGTAAAAATGAAGGAAATTAGTTAAAAATAAAAGTATCTGGTAGGGTTAGGGTAAGTGTAGGGAGGGCTTTGTCCCAATAAGGTGGAATCCATTTAATAATTTGAATTAATATATAATTTACACTCGATACGTTATTGCATACTGTTTTATAATGTACTGCAATACTGTGGTGCAGATAATTGCAACTATTTGCAATAAGTAGTATAACTAGCAGAAAATATTGCCATTTTAACAGTGTAAATAGAATCTATAGCCATTTGCACAGTGTATATAGCAGTATTTTTTAACGATATGCTATCTTCACTTGGTGTAAATAGAATCCATTGCTATTTGCACTTAGTGTAAATAACATCTAATTGCCATTTACACCGAGTGTAAATAGCATCTATTGCTATTAACACAGTGCAAATAGCCGCTGCCAATCTTTTATTGCCATTTAGGAGAACTCTTAGTGGCAAGAAAATGTTTTGTGAATATGGGCCTTGTTAGGTAACAATCTTCATAGTGACAGACTTCAGATGACCACATTCTCACCCATTGCTGTTCTTGCATCTGGCGCATCTCCTGCAGTCTTCTCTCACGCTCAACTTTCCGTGCAGCATCACGCTCGTCAAAAGAGAAAGGCTCAAAAGTAGTCACAGTTGACCAAGTCCAATGTACTGGGCTACAGGCAACATTTAAAAAGGAGTGGGGGACAAATATTTGAAAGGGGGGGGGGGGGGGGGGATGATATAATAATAATAATAATAATAATAATAATAATAATAATTTCAACTTCACCTTTACCTGTAATCATTTCGGATGTCTCTTCTGTTAATTGCATGAGTAGGTGAAGACGCTCGAGAAGATCTGTCATCTGCCAAGACTGGTAAAGTCACAATTCCATCAGTTCAGGCTGTCACAAATAATGCACTGTGTATTTGCACTCTTGAGGCCAGTGCACTCCAGTCAGGATGCTCAAAACTTAGGTGAATACTAGCTTACTACTTACAGAGCTAAATAAATTCTTGACAACTGGATTGCTTTGTGGAATGTGGTATTCTGTAGTCTGCTCAAAACTGGACATTTTCAAAACTATAGGAAGTTATTCAGGTATTTTATTAAAAAAAAAAAAAACTATGCATACTACACTGAAGCAATACCAATAGTAGTATGTAGTACACCATTCTGAACCAAGAGTGTACACCTTTTCAAGCGCATAAACATGAGTTCTCGGCATAATAAACAGGATACGTTTAAAAAAAAAAAAAAAATCCATTTCATACAGTATGGAAAGGCATCTCTCATGGGTCCTTACCAGTTTCACAGCTGTCCTGTTTTTGCAGAGGGGAGACGACGGCCAAAACGTACTCGCGGTTAGGCGAGAACGTTAACGGCTGTCTGCGTTTAAATGCACTTATGTAGAGCTTATCCGTTTCCGTATCTGCGAAAAAAAAAAAAAAAAAAAAAAAAGGGAAACTGTGAGAAACGTTTCAGAAAATAAACCATTTTAACGCCAAAAGCTCTCAAAGTGCGACTGTGCGCGCGCTTGATCACCTCCCTCTGGAGGAGTTGCTATGGAGACCGCGTTGAGCGCAGGAAAACAGTGACTGAAACAACAGAGATTGAAAGACTTCACGGCTAAAGAACTTAAACATTACGGTAAGTTATAAAGACAGCGTCGAAAAATATAACTTGCTTGACATACAGGAATACTAAACGGACTAAATGTAGAAAGTTTACATGAAATACTTGTATTATGGGTCAGAAGAGCTTGAGACTATCTTAACAGTTTGGAAGTGAACACTCGGCCAAGATTTGTGCTAAAACACGGGAAAGCTGCCTAATACTATTAAAATACTATAGTACAACAATATTTCACACTCTAATAGTGTATATTAATACCGTTTAAATTATTAACGGTCTACCTAAGTAACTCTGGGCGGCGTCCGTTTGTGCATCGTTATGTTGAGCCATGATAATTATCGTTTGTTACTGTCTATGACTGGAAGAATGAGCAGCGTTTTAGGTAACCGAGTCCTCCACTAAATACGTGTCCCCAATTAATGAGGTTAATTGTCTACAGCTGCCACAAACTTGCTCTAAATCATGCAGAGGTGTAGTTTCAGATTTCGGGCTCAAGGTTATGTAAAGCAGTGGGAAAGAGTGCATGCATGGATTTAGCAGATTAAAATATCATTTTCATATTACTGTCTTTAAAAGTAAATGTATTATTTGTAGCTCATGAGTCAAACAGAGGGGCGGAGCTCTGAGGAGGAGGAAGGCTCCAGTGAGAGGGCCACGCCCATTTCTGCAATAGCTCCAGAAGCTGATTCACATCATGAACAACCTGCTGTCATATTATCAAATCCAGCCCTGCAGTACCTGGAACAGGTAGAATCTCTTTAAAATAATAATTCATCTTGTTCAGCTGTCTCTTCATTTCCTATAATTTGGCAAAACTGGTAAAATATCATGACACTAATGTGATTAACAGTTTTTTTTTTTCATCATACAGTGTGGTATCAGAATTGAGTTGAGTACAAAAATGTGCTCAACTGAGTGACTGCGAGAAAAAGTCCAAAACCAGCTCTTAATGTTTAGATGCAGTTTTATTTGTTTTATAAAAAATATGAATGTACCTTTAAAAGCACAAATTGAGGTGTTTGATATAATTTCTCCAACATACAAACAGTTTCTGAAAAATTTGGCTAATAATGATTAGAAAAAACTAAAGTTATTAATTTCAGACTGGTAAGAAAAAAAAACTCATCAAGGTCTGCCTAGTCACACAGCAATACTTAAAAATCTTTTTTTTTAAATCATCCTGTGCTTTCAAAATAAATACTGTACATTTCCTCCTTGAATGTCACAGATATAGTATAGTTTCATTTTGTCACCCTTATGGGCCTTTAATCCATGTCTGTTATCTTTCAGCCATCTGTATAAACATCTAGCCTACAGTAAAAAAGTAACTTTCAGTAAAAATATATATTTAAAATGTAAAAAGTCCATCAGCAGGTTATGGATGGTATAAATCAAATCATTTTAAAATGATTTTAAAATAAGCAATTTTAAAAAGCTGTTCAGTGTGTCCCACTAAATACATCAACACAGGGAAAAAATGCACTCATCAGGAGTCTATAAAGAGGATGGTCTAGTAAACCAGTTAAACACAAGATGGCAGTAGCACATACACAAAAATATGAAACCATAACTCAAGATCTGGTATATTTAGACTAGATGATGAATAGCATTTTTATGTGCCTTGCAAATACAAATTTATACGTTTTATTTTTTAAATGCAGTTCTGTTAACGTTTTAGGATCACAAGATATATCTTTATAAGCTGTTCTTGAGGAAAAGTGCGTAACTGCCCCAAAAATAATTGTTCATTTATACTTCATTTGGCTTAGGGTGCATAATTCTTTGGTCTTATCATCATTTTGATATTTTTAAATGTTTGTCTGTAGTTTGTCGGATAGTACTCAGAAGTCAGGTTGTGCCACGTGCCCCAGAAGATCCCATCCCTCTTCCCTTTGTACTTTGTTTTGTAGTATTTGCCATTGAGGTTTGCTGACATGCAGGCATCAAACCACCAGCCTGATCCGTAGTACGCTCCACAGTTCCCTGAGGGGTACATGTCGTTGTCCTTGTCCGGTGTAGTGAAGAACTTCTGATCATGGTTGAAGTGTTTGCTAAACTGCAGAGCATTTCCAGCAGTCCCTGAGTACCCGCTCAAAGACAGCCGATAATTGAGGAACTCATTGGATACGTAGAACTGTTCGTACTTGGCATACCCACGTGTGCCCTCAAAATCTTCGAGCTCAATGCGCAGGATCATGTCCTTAGTTTTAGTGAGCAGGTGGATTTTATCATTGCCAAGCCAGAACTCGCCTTTAGGGTCACCAAAGCCCTTCTTGTATTCAGCCCAGGTGCGGTTGAAGCTCACGCTGCCGTTGATGCGACGCTGCAAGACAGTCCACCCGCCACCAAATTCCTCCATGTCACAATACACCGTAAAGCTGCCATTTCTGGGATCAGGGGTCACCTGGAACACCCCATTTTTTCTCTGCCCCAGTGCGCTGATGTCAGAGCAGTCTCTGGGAGTGATGTTTGTGAGGTCTGTGAAGAGAGAGACGTTTAAGCATGCTATACAATTTACATGCATCAGGAACTGAAAGAAATGTTTCACCCAAAAATAAAAATCTGTCACCATTTACTCAAATCAATCATTTAGTCAATGTTGTTTCAAACCTATACAAGTTTGTTTCTTCTGCTGAACACAATAGAATATATTTTGGAGAATGTGTGTAGCCAAACAGTTTCTGGTTCCCATTGACTTCCATAGTATTTTTTCCCCATACTATAGAAGTCAGTGGCTACCAGCAACTGTCTGGTTACCAACATTCTTCAAAATATATAATTTTGTATATAAACTCATACAGGTTTGGAAGAACATGAGGGTGAGTAAATCAAGTAAATTAAGTTAACAGAAATGTAATTTTTGGGTGAACTATCACTTTAAGGTCATACAGATTTTAAAATGTTAGAATATACAAAACGTATGTTTTTTGATATGTTTGTCCTGTGATGCTTGATAAAATTGTGTAGATGACCCAGTTTGGTTCAGTGGCGCTTATTACATTTATTTCATCACCATGTGACTAGGGTTCATCCCTGCAGCAGGTTTTAATTTTTGAAATGCAAGCATTGGTAAAATTCGTTTTCATTCCACATCTGATTTGGTGAATCCAAGTCAGAAGATTTCAATGAGGATTCGCAAAACTATTCCAGAAGCCTGTCTCCTGGCAGTTAATTTGCCTAATAATATACTGAAGAAACTTCAATGCGATAGCCCCTGTTTGAGGAGGCAGCTTGAAAGCATTCTGTGAGGTTCTTATATGTAAATGATCTAAACGATTTTCTAGTTTACTCCAGTTCTGTGTGTCCTAAATAGATTCTTATACATGACGCTGAAGACTGGAGTAATGACTGCAGAAAATTCTGCTTTGCAATCACAGGAATAAATTTCATTTTAAAATATAGAAATATACTAAAATAGAAAACAGATATTTTAAATTGAAATATCATCTCTCTCTCTCTCTCTCTCTCTCTCTCTCTATATATATATATTTTTTTTTTCTTTTTTTAATTTTTTTTTTTTAACTGTATTTTTGATAAAATTGGTGCAGCCTCGGTGAGCATTAGAGTAGAAACTTTATGCTCTTATACAGAACTTAAGTGTGTGTGTGTGTGTGTGTGTGTGTGTGTATATATATAATATTTATATATAAAATATTTCCATACGGTATTCATGAAAATGTACTCACATTGAGCCTTTTTAAGTAGAATTATTTAACTTAATTTAACTTACGCTGAAGTTGTAGTTGTTGTTGTTGTTGTTGTTGACCTGGACAATTTTTGCAAGTGCTGCTGATTTTGTTGACAATCCCGGTAATGTTCTCGACTTTTCTGTCCACTATATCCTCCACATTTTGCAGATTGAGGAGGTTAAGTTCCTCCAGACGGCCCTGAAGGGAGTTGATCTGTGAACGTGCATTCTTCAGGCTGATAGACATGCGATTCATCTTCACCTGCATGTGTTGTACAATGTCATTATCACTGTTGTTCCCATTCCGGTAGACTCTCGTGCTGGTATCCCCTCGACTCTGCTCTGCGCTGTTTGTCGGAGGGTCTCCGCTGTCCTTCTGCAAGTTGAGGTCCACTTGCTGTGAGCTGCACTCCAGACAGGAGCTCTTCAACCTGTTTACTGTCTCCTTCAAGCTTTGCAGTTCCTTCATGGTCTTCTCCAGTAGTCTGAATTGTTTGGGAAGCTGGATAGTCAGCGGTGGCACTGTGATCTGGTACGGGCACTCTTCCTCATCTTCACACTGCCCAGCTGGCTTCAGTCTCACCTGGGAGCAGCTGGAACCTCCTGACACCCTGTCCAGAACCCCAGAGGGGCCACTACCAGAAGCCTCTACCTCCTGCCAGACGGCTATCAGCAGAGAACAGCACACATACACCAGTTTCATGTTCTCAAATACAGTGATCCAAATTGAGAAAGAGAACTGAAGAGAACTGCCTCAAAGTGCAACAGCTTTGCCATTAATATCAGAGGAGAGAGAGAGAGAGAGAGAACGAAAGTGTGGGTGGGGCAGCTGTGTATTGCATAATTGCACAGTCGACATCAACGCAGGAAGAATTTGGTGGAATAGGACCACTCACCCTTTCTCTTGAAACACAGCACTGACTCAGTTTTTAGGAATGATGTTTGTCTTTATTTTTTACCCTGAGTTTAATCTACAGTATATGAAAGAATGAGCCAGATAAGCAATTCAAGTGCTGTGAAAGCACTAGTTGGAGTTTTTCAAGTTTTCTTTCTTCTGTGGAACACAAAACCAGAAAGTTTCTACTGTTTTTTTTTTTTTTTTTCAAAATCAAATTTTTGAAAAATGTTATATCTGAAAGAAAGCAAGTCGTAGATGTTTGAAACAACACGAGGGTGAATAAATAATGACAGAATATTAACTTTTGGGTGAACTTGAAGATAAAACAGGCATATTTCTTTCCCTGTAAATGCTGTGGTGTTCTGCAAAATATTGTCTGTCATCATTCATGTATTCATACTGTCATGTGTTTGCATTATGTATTGCTAATGTGTTTGTATTGGCAAAGGATCATTTGTTGTCACAAAGCAGTGTTTTCCTGTAGTATTGGCTGTAATACGAACAAGCTTCATTTGAGTCTTTGGTGTCATAAACTGTAGTATTTATTTAATCTTTAGCAGATGTGTCGAGACGTCTGCCAGAAATAGCGTCAGTTTTGTTTTGTTTTTTCCCATTGAATTGGTGCTATAATTTTCTGCAGAAGTCTGTTATCATCAATATACTCCATTTTATACTCCTTTTTCTTTCTAATAGATCAGCACAGAGAAATGTTATCCCAAACTGCCTATTGTAAGATGTGCTCCAGTGTTTTACTTCAAAGCCGGTCCTCCACATGTGTGCCTCATGATTTCCCATAAACTTGACAGTAACCAGCTTTAAGTCTCCTGCCTTGGCTCACTGCAGGAAGTCTCAAAATAAAAGTGCTATAAAATAGGAAGTGATAACAAACAAGCTGCTTCTCAAGAAAAATGTCCAACAAATGTCAAAAACAACTTCTTATAAATTAAATTGGTGCAACATTATCACAAGCTCTTGAAAACATTGGTAATGAAAATTAGAAATAATCATAAAGGTGTGATCATATTTACTGTTGTTATACAAACTTGTGAGGTGAAATCCAGTCATTTGAATAGGAATTATGTGAATGTCACATGAGGGCGAAAGATTTTCCCACATACATTTTGCATCGGTTCAAGTTGGTCACACGAATTTTCCATGCTGACCAACAGAAATATGCTGGGTTTTAAAGTAACCTGTATCGCTACACAATTGAAAATGGAAAAAAGACTTTTTTGTAGCTTTTTTGTGATTGAACTTTAAGACAGTACATGCATATTTAACAGTAAGAGCCTGTATCTCACAGAACCTG
This sequence comes from Tor tambroides, assembly GCA_021397915.2. Lineage (NCBI taxonomy): Eukaryota > Metazoa > Chordata > Actinopteri > Cypriniformes > Cyprinidae > Tor > Tor tambroides. The sequence continues at coordinate 12,926 of JAFVLL020013004.1, read as the reverse complement.
GTTTTCATTTGCGTATTGTCTGTAAGTTAAATTAAGCTTACATCAAAGCAGTTAATATTAATGTGAAAGATCTTCAACATTATATGGATCTCAGCTTTGCACAGCAAATATAAAATCTTCAAGTCTGGAAGAAATTTACTGCATATCTTGGGTACGAGCTCTCAAACCTTGAGTTTGTTTGTCTCCACTATAAAGGAGAAAACCACACATGTTCAGATTTTCTGTTGATAATCAGAGATGCTTATATAGAAAACGTCAACTTCAGTGGTCAGATAAGCAACACTCAAAGTTTAGTTCCATCCTTTCCATTCTGGAGTTCAAATGCAAGTGGCACACATGTGGATTTGGTCTAAGATGCTCCTGAAATGAGTCTCACTCAGTAAATCCCCATCAACCTGTTTGGCTTTGAAATGCATTTAAGCTAATGTTTATTTGGCTGTTGGATCATTGATAGTTCTTTTTCATCTTTGTCCTCAGCTGTTCTCCATGGGAAAGATCAGCGGGGAGAAAATGGCTCGTCTTAGGGCCAGCTTCAACCTCTTACATGAAACGCTAAGGAGTTCTCAGGAAACAGAAATGCATCTGCTGCAGGAGGCAAAGGCCTTACGCACCACGCTGGATCAGCAGAAGCAGGAGCTGGAGAAGGCCGAGCTGTTTCCAGAGGGACCAGACACAGAGGTCAGCAAACTGAAACAAACTCTTCTGCAGTACTACAACCAGCTGAAGGAGGATGAAGAAAGACAGTACCAGATGCAGTTCCAGTTTGAGTGGTAAGATGCTCTTCAGGAATATACCAAGATGTGTGGCTCTGCTTAAATATGCAGAAAAAAGAGGTGTTTGACATGGTTTAGTGAAGACTCGCTGTGACTTACAGACTGAAAGGTACTTTATCTGCATCCCTCCGAACACTCACCTCCTCCTGTCCGAAATCAAAAAAGAACACTGTATACTGAGTCATGGATCACACTGCTTCCAGACAGTGTTTGCTGACCTTTTTCTAAGTAACTTTTGTAACAAACATGTGAAATAACTTTAAAAAATGGCAAAAGCTACTAATAATCTTAAAAGGCTAGTTCACCTAAAAATGAAATTTCTGTGATTAATTACTCAGCCTCATGTGGTTCCAAACCCATAAGACCTTCATTCATCTTCAGAACACAAATTAAGATATTTTTGATGAAATTCGAGAGCTTTCTGACCCTCCATAGAGAGCAACGCAACTGACACGTTCAAGGCACAGAAACATAGTAAGGACATAATTAAAATAGTCCATGTAACATCAGTGGTTCAACCGTAATTTTACAAAGCTACAAGAATACTTTTTATAATCAAAGAAAACAAAAATAATGACTTTATTCAACAATTCTTCTCCTTCAAATCATCCGCCATTATGGAGAGTACCGTGATGCATGTGTGTGCATTCCTCTGCATGCAAACAACTGTATTTAATGTATGTAAGTTGGTTAGACAGGAATTCATACTGGAGGCATATTACAGCCAGATGTACGTAGTTTCTACACATGTGGCTATTACAGCATGTCCTGAATGGATCTTTCATCCTTAGCCAAACTGACATGGATTCACTTTGCACAGCACGCTTTTGCTCACTGTAATCTCCTTCTTTGTTGGGGCAGTTCGGTTCATGCTAACAGTAGTACTTCCATTCAGCTAGAATATTTGTACACATGAAAATGTTCAATAACCCTAGCCACATTTATAATTGTGAAATATCCTGTGGTTAAAAATGATTTTTTTGCTTCTCAAAGTTTATATCATGCATATTTGAGTTCCTTTTTGTATGAATTGCTTCATATCTTGATTCTGTTCATGTCCTGATTTCTGTAAAATGCATGAAATTTGTTTCACAGAATTTTGTTTCTCCTTTTTAGTCTAAAAGAGGAGAAGCTCTGTCTTGAGAAAGAATACCAGGAACAACCTAAACCGGCTGTAAGTATTGCTGGGGCCGTGATGATTTAGGATGAATTCACCACTGGGTATTCCAGACAAATCATGTTGTTTCACTAGGGAGACTGAAATGCTCCAAAACACAAACACACACACACACACACACACATCTGGTTTGCTATCCTTGTGGGGACTCTCCATAGGCGTAATGGTTTTTCTGCTGTACAGACCGTATTTTCTATTGCCCTACACCAACCCTACACCTAAACCTACCCCTTACAGGAAACTTTCTGCATTTTTACATTTTCAAAAAACTTCATTCCGTGTGATTCATAAGATTGTTTACCCGTGGGGACCTCAATTTAGGTCCCCCCCGTGACACGAGTCCCCATGAGTCTGTGTGTATTCAGGTTTAAGTCCCCACCGGGATATAAAAACAGGTACACACACACACACACAAAACTGAAATGCTGCAATAACAACACATCAAATCTTTCTACTTCATCTAAAATTCAAAAAGGTGTATATAGAACATTTAGAGCACATAGAAACTTATTCTGTCCATTTTTTAAGTATAATTCTTAATTATTTTCTATTTATGTTATTAACTAATTTCAATATTTATAAATAAATTATGAATGAATATATATATATATATATATATATATATATATATATATATATATATATATGTCATCATAATCATCTTCATCACAGCTGAATATTGAAAAAAAAATAAGCAGAAATTGTATCAGCTCCTTTAGTTAATTTCAAAATCCTGTTTATTCCCATGTCCCAAATCCTAGGTTTTTCAATATGGTCACAAATGTTTGGATCTCACTGTATATATTTATGTTGTCCTGTATGTCCTCAGGAGCTAGAAAATAGGTACATTGCCATGAAGAACAGTTGTGAGGAGATTAGGAAAGAGGTGGTTCAGCTTAGACAGGAAGTGAAGACTTTAACTGAGAGCATGGAGACTCAACACAAACATATAAAGAAAGAACAACATGAGCTGGAGAAATTAAAAGATCTTGTTGAAAGCAATGAGGTAAGAAAGACCTTTTAATCACTAAGCTGGAGTATCTGTTCTGTGAAATTTGGAATGTGGATTTCACATGTTAACAATGTCTTTCACCAGGCTGAGCTGGCTCAGGTGCTTCTCGTACCTGTTCAACTGGGAAAGGAGATCGACAGGGTTGCCCACAAGAAATCGTATGTGGCTTGTTCCAGCAAAATTACACAAAACACTGGAAATGTTTGACTGACTAATTTGCACTGTATCTGTTTGCATGTCATAGGGAGCTGGAGAAGCAGGTTGCGGTAATAGAGCAACACCGTATGGAGCACGTGGAGCATCAGCAGAGGGTGGAGGCAAAGTGTGAGGAGGTGAAGGAGGCCAAAAGAGAGGTGGTACGAGAACTAGAAAGCCACAAGTCTCAGCTGATGGCTGCAGAGAACAAACAAGACAGATTCCTCAAAGAACTGCAGATGACCAAAGAAAAAGAGGCCATGTTCATGGATCAAAGGTTGGAGGAAGACATCTGTTTGCAAATTAGTCATATAGCTGTGTTATAAGTCAAATAAACTAGTTTTTGTGTAAATCTACTGTGTTGATTGTCTTGGACTACAGGGGTCTGCTGGACATCAACATGGAGCAGATTGTTGCTGAGTGCAAGTCTCTGCGTGATAAACTGGCTCGAGATACGCGGCTGAAAGACAAGCTTATGCGAGCCCTGAAGAGTAATGAACTGCAGCTGAAACAGGCCAGAGACTCTCTTGCTAACACTGAACAGCAGCATGAGAGGACGCAGGCTCAGGTGACTCAAAACACATCTAATTTCTAATAACTACATCTAGACGCTACATCTAATCCTAATTATGTCAATAATTATAATGTGAGAGTGTTTTTCAGATTTTCCAGGATTTAGTAACATTTACTTAGAACGATTTATTGCAGAAGCAAATATTTTGGGACATCCTACATATCAGAATTGCTGTACAATCATTTCTTTCTCACGTTATGAATGGAATAGCTGATCGTGGGTATTCTATAATAACAGGAACTATTAGTTCCTTTGGATTTTAGAAATTTTTGTTATGTAAGAGAAATGGCGTGGTAGCACTTGTGCGCAAGCATCCAGTTATGCCGTAATTTCCTGTCTCCTCTTTAACTATCTTTTCAATACAATAGAAAAAAATAACAGGAAAAAAGGAGACATTGAAATTGTAGATATTATCTTTTATGCTGGCATGAAGTGTATATTAGCTGTCATGAAATACATTTGGGAAGATGAATCCCTGTGGTTTGACATGCTTTACTTATATAAAACTATTTTAAACAGCATTATGGTAATATATGGTAACATTATAGTTTTATAGTTAGTATGCATGAAGCTTTATGAGCTGACTTTAACTGAGAGCCTACAATGAATATTTTATCACACTGTTTAAATCTAGGTACAAAGGTGATCTTAAAAAAAACTTTTACACCAAAAAAAAGGACCCAAGATGCACTTTCTCTTTTAAACTGTAGTCACATTTAATTTGCCTATTTTATATATGTTGTTTATTTTTTTGTGCAGAGAGAGACAGTCCCAGAGGGTGACTGCTTGTTGCAGAGAAGAAGAGATCTGGAAAAGGATGTGGAAAACCTACAACGTAGTTGGATTAGCAAGGTATGTACATAATGGCAAGTGGCTTTCAGTTTACGTAATGTCTAAATGGTGTGGCAAGATGCATTTCAAAATGAGTTTGTGTCAAAGTCCTATTAAGGCAAGTCATGTCACTCGGTGGCCATCTTTGAAACACCTCTCGGGCATACAAGTGCAGCTCCTATCTCTTTAAATGGGGAAACATCAAATTCTCCAAAACTGTTCACCATGCTTACAATTAAATTTCATATTTGAAATCACCAATTAAATCTGACAACAACTGTCTCATAAATGTTGTTTCTTTGGCTCAAATAGTGTTAAAAAAGGTTTATTTTTCAGGCTAGACCAGCCAGTGCACATGCGCAGTCCTTAACGCGCATCTCAGAATGATGACTCTTTCTATAACAACCGAAACTTCTAACGGCAGCTGCAGTGACACGCTGACTATTAGATTTTCATTGGCTCTTTTATTCAGAAGGAGGGGCTTCCTTCGACAGAGCAGCCATACTGAGCATTGCATTTTCCCCCATTCAAAACTATAGGATTGACACGTCTTAGGTATTCTATTGTCTTTGGTTTTTGTCCATTTGTATGTTTCATGTGTGTGTGTGTGTGTGAGAGAGTAGCAGTCTGTGGCAGATCTGAAGGTCCAGCTGGTTGAAGAGTATGTGGAGCAGGAACAGGCTTTGATTAGAGAGTCCTATCGCCGTAGAGACGAGCTTCATCACCTTCATCGGCTCATACTTATCAAAGCAGATGAAAGAGAGCAGAAGAGCCGTGAGCTGCTCAAAGCACAGGTTACCTACTACTCAATCCAAAACAGTTATATCAGCATCACCGTTGCCCTGTGATTTTATTTCTGAGCTCTATAAGAGCAAACCCAAGTATTAATCATTCTAGGTAGAAATTACAATCCTTTCAGCATTTACTCATCCTCATATCATTTCAAACCTATCTAGTTTTCTTTCTATGAAAGAGAAAAGTATACAATGAGAAGGGCCCAAAAATGACAAAAAGCACCATACAATTAAAAAAAATTGCTATATTCTAAGTCTATATGTGTTTTTTAAGTCATTATTGATTTCAAATGTTGCCTATTTGTCATGCGGGTTTGGAACAACATGAGGGTGAGAAAATCACAACAGAATTGTCATTTTTGGGTGAGCTATTCTTTTATGCTTGCTTATTGATATGAATGCTGTTGCAGCTAAAATATAAGCGTGCCAAGCAAGATCTGCAGGGGAAAGGACTGGTCATTCAAGAACATTTGAAACAGACTCAAGAGACTCAGTCAAGGTATTTACTGGTGATTGACACGTACTCTATAGACAGGCTGAAATAGAGTTAAAACTTTTACCTAATATAGAAAGAATCAAGTTTGTTAGCTTGTAGTCTGTTCAGTAAATGTGTATTTATGTGCCCTCTTACCCTCACCAGGCTGGGTGTGTTTGCTAAACTGTATGAAGTCACCAAGGACGAGCGGAACAAATACCTGAGCCTGATCCACATCTCAAACCAGAACCTGGCAGAGGTGCAAGAGAAGCTGGCCAGACTGGAAGAAAATCTTAAGACACTGCAATTGATTGCTATCAACAAAGACAAGTACCGTAGCTCTCACGTTATATGTTATACGTAGTATTTTTAAATTACAATCTGTCTACATCACACCATAAGATACGTTTGGTTAACATGCTTGGTTTCACCCTAGGTTGCTGCAAAAGTCCCGTCTACAACATTCTCACAGCTACAAGCTCAGAGACCGTATGAAGAACGAGCTCTCACGGGTGTTACAGGTTCTGCAAGAAATGCACCAGAAACGAGAGGAGCAGAAATTGAACCTCGGCAAGCTCACAGACACAATCAACATGCTGGAGCAAAAAAAGTTGCATATGTGCAAAAGCTACGAGGCTGCTATGCAAGAGCGCAACCAGCGGTGAGAGAGAGTTATAAGATCTGTCAGGTGAATTCTCACAGTCTGGGGTGGCATTTGCAACATAACTTTGTATCTGCATTTGTGTTGGCAGGGCCGTGCAGCTTGTAGAAAAAGAGCAGGAATTGTGTATTTTCTATGAGAAGCTAAATGTGCTGGTGAAAATGATTGAAGACAGCAACCTGAAGATACAGAATATGGAGGATGAAATCAGCAACCTGAAAATTGAACAGAAGGAGCAAGAAAGACAGAATAACCTTCTCAGGAAACAGTTGTCTAGCAAACGGGCACTGGAGGAAGAAAGCATCCTATTACAGATACAGGTACCTGCATCTCCGTTCTGAAACCACTGTGCAACCTTTGTCTAAAACAAGAATGAAAAAAGTGAGTGACTTCTCAGGGCATCTTCCAGTTTTGGGTGAAGCATCCAAAGAGATGATCTATCACAGATACATAAATAAAAAAAAAAACAAGTTCCAACACACTATAATGCAGTGGAATGTAAGTAAAGGTTAGATAGTATATACTATTCCAAACATTTATTGCCCTCTAAAGTGGCACACATACTCAAAGATGTGCTTTTTTTTTTTACCATTTATAGTTCCTTCTGAGAGATAAAACTGAAATAAACCATCTTAGCAAGAATCTCCTTGATAGTTTTATACCCCTCTGTGTTTAATCAACACAGTCTCTTAATATAAACATCTACTGCATCAGAGCAGATAAAATAAACACTTAAATATTGGATCATGTTACTAGTTCTTATCCTTGCTGTAGGGCTTAAAGTCAAGGGTAAAAACATATTATGTCCCCAGACACTGTGTGCAATGCCAAACTATAGTTCAAATCCGATGTTTTTCACTACATTTACATTTATGTCCAACACATTATTGCTACTCTGAAAATGTCAGTTACACTGCGGTTCCAAAATTTACGGTCAGTAATACTGGTCATTAAATTGATCAATAGTAACAGTAAAGACTTGAATAATGTTAACATTTTATTTTTTTTAAATAAATGCAGTTCTTTTGAACTTTCTATTCATCAAATAATACAAGTCTCATTTCCACAAAAAATATCAGCTTTAATAAGAAGAAAAAGAAATGTTTCTTGCACCAAATCAACATATTAGACTGATTCCTGAATCAGTGGGGCAATGACTGCTGAAAATTCGGCTTTGTCATCACAGAAATAAATGACATAAGACTTCTTTCAAGAACATTAAAAAATCTTACCAACCCAAACCTTGAACAGCATACGCTTATACTTAGTGTACAAAAATAAAGTTGTTGTAAGAAGAAATAAAAGGTAAGAAATATTTTTGTTTGTAGGCACAAAGATATGATGACCTCTCAATTCTTACTGTGTATCACAAGGCGTCCTGTACCAACACAAGACCCTGAACAAACCAAGAGAATCAACCTACTCTTTATGGAATGTCAGGACAACCGCCAAACAGAAACAAAGGATTAAGACTCAGACCCCAAACATTGTCTTCACCAGCCCACCTTCTATTATTGTAATTCATTTGATTGCTTAAGAAGGCTTTTATTCATCAGCTTGCAGAGAACTAAAAGATGACCTTTATCTCCAGCTCTTGGCCTGTCTATTGTGGGCTCCAGCTGGTGTTGCACGTGTTGCTCTTCCTGGCTCTAGTCTTATATAACGTTGATATCTTTGTTGAGATGCTTAACACTGGGTTTTAATCTGGCGGGGCCTAAGAGACATTTTTAGATTATAATTTACAGTATAGACAAGTTATTTATCCAGTTTGGTTGGCTTTATTATGTTTTGTGAAGACATTTCCAATCATTTGGCCTTCAATTGAGCACAACAAAACAAGTACCCAAAACAAGTAGATTTCTCTGTTGTGACATAGCCAGAAGCCCTGAAATGTTGTCTTTAGTGACTGAAAAGCACAATGACACATCTGCCGCCAGCCTGACGCCGTATGACTCACAGAGTCAAATGACTCACAGAGGGATACAAACACACACAATACACAGTGCATCTATGTAATAAGAGCAAAGGGGCTTTAAATGAGTCCACTGTTTTAATTGTCCTGATGGTGCAGCTGTTTTTTTTTTTCTGTGCCATAGCTGTCTGAGACGAAAGACAGACTGACTGAGCTAGAAAAGGCCTGTGTGAACCATACCAGAGCCAGAAAACTGAGTGGAGAAGATCTGTCTCCTGAGGAGCTCATCAAGAGGATTGAACAGGTATAGTTGCTTGCAGTCCACATAAAGGGAAATATTTGGGGGTTGATGCCTTTTTTGGCAAGGACCGTCTTGTTGGTCAGTTTCACTAAGCACAATCACCCAAAACAAGTGTATTTGCAGAATTGATATTTATTTGTAACACTTGATTTCTTGTGCTATTTTTAAATAATAATAATATTAATAATGGTAAATCATTTTCTGAATATTATTTTTAAGAATTCTTTATATTCTAGACCTAGTTTGTTATACTGTACAAAATGTATAATTGTTTACACATTTTATTGCATAAAATGAGATGATGCTGACTTAGTTATAACTGAATATTTCCATTTTAGTTTTTCCATTATTTAATATATATATATATATATATATATATATGTACAACATATATATTTGTTTAACACATTTTATTGTTAGAACAGTTGGAAAAATATGCACTCGTATAGATAAAAAATCAAAAGGAAAAGTTAATGTCACTCACTGGTGTGTGTGTGTGTGTGTGTGTGTGTTTAGTTAGAGGTCCATTTGACAGATAAGGAGGCTCAGCTCTTGGAAATGGAGCTTGTGTATGAGCAGGTTACACGCCTTTCCCAGCGCATCCAAATCAAAGCTGAGAATGGTAAAGAAGACACGCTGCATCTGGCTAAGAAAGTACGTTTACTGACAGATTTGCTTTAACACACTGCATAGCAACATGGTTGGTTTTGCTTCAGGACTCAGAATTTACATTGGACCTCAAGTGGTAAACCACAATACAAAATAGCCTACTTGATGCTTAGACACCCTGCAGACCTCATGGCCTCTAACAAACATCAGCTGCCCACATTAATGAACCATAGCAAGCTGTCCTTAACAAATCCTTTAGCTTAACTAAACCTCAAAATAATGTGCTGTTTTACTGTAAACACATAAGGTCATGTAGCCAGGAGTTTTAGCAGATTCATTTAGAATGTGTTTGCGTCTTAGGTGAACGAGCTGCAGGCTCAGATCAGGGAGCGCACTCGTAAAATGATGGCGGTGGTAGCAGAGCTGTCCATGAGACAGGCAGAGTGTATGACCCTACAGCAGGAGATGAAAGACAAGGAACTCCAGCTGGACTTGTGTCAGAGGCGTGTGGAGCAAGGCCTGCCCCCCTCAGACAACATAGAGAACGAGTGGCTGCGTTGCCTTCGAGATCAGCACAGACGCCAGGCAGACGCAGAGAAAAAAGCCAGGGTAACCTTCCAAATGCACTCAAATCTTACAGTAAACATCATTTATGAAATTATGGGTCACAAAGGACACATTTTCATGAGATTTGTCCTTATAGAGATAGACATTTTATGAATTTCTCGGTTGTGATTGATGTATTTAAATTCATTCTGCCATTATAGGGACTGTCATATTGGATCAGTTCTGTGCTAATGCTCCGTTTGGAATCGCACTTTAATTGAAATATTTAGGCAAATATTTAAACCACCTATTAACATCATGTTTGTGTGATACTGAAGTATTTCTATGTTTATGTTTGTTAGCTGGCTGAGGGAGACGAGTGGAACCAGCTTCCAAACGGTGTTTACACCACGGCTGAGCTGCGACCCAATGCTTACATCCCCACTGACGATCCTTTGCCAGTGCCCAAACACTACGGAGCCCTGGCCCCCTTTAAACCCACCGAACCTGGTGCCAACATTCGCCATATCCGCAAACCAAAATACAAACCTATTGAGATCTAGAGTGAGTCTGCAAACTCATGATGCTTACAGACACAAAAATAAAAGTCCAGATGTGCTCCCATTCCTGAGGAATCTGGTCCATTTCCTAACATGTTAACATAAGACTTGTTTATCATATGGGACTAATTTCAGTGCTTAGCAGCCCAGTGAAGCTCCTTCTGGTGGCATGCTGGGAATTCAGAGAGATTCTTTAGAGATTTGCCAGAGCTGAGGGGTGGGAGAGGGGCTAGAGATGATGCTATGCCCTCTGGAGCCACGCACAGCTGAATCATACAGGGAAATTAATTACAGAACCAAATGGGACATTTTATGGAATTGTTTTCTACTCTGATATCACAAAGATTATGAAAGATTCATATGAAAAAATCACATTCATTATTGTGCATTCTACAGCATATACATGTAAATACATACACATAGATTTGCACAGGCCTCGTTTGAAAATATATGGGAATGTGGACTAGACACAATTTAAATTTAAAATAACAATCAAAATGAACAATCAAAAATTAAACAAATTTTAAAATACTAATACTAATGTGTAAAAGAGAAACAATTTTCAGCACTTTATAATTACATGTGCAAAAATATCTGGAGGCAAGTAAAATGATTTGCCTAATAATTGCATGGCTAATCTTTAGCCAAATCATTTGGATGGGTTTATATTTTGGCATATCACCAATCCTATAGCTTAATAATCAACTTCATTAATAGTGTGGTTTTCATACACGTAGTAGCTCAAAGTGCTTTACGGAAAAGTAACCAATAACCATCTAAACACAGCTGCAAAGTGAATAGCATGCCTTACAGGCTAAACAGTATAATTGCAAACATACAAAGGCACCAATATAAAATAAGCTTTCAGGAAATTGCTATCGACAAGAAGCATCTTATTTTGTAGAATATAAAAACTAAGCATGAAGAGTACAAAGAATGTATGATTTTTTATTTCTTGTTTGTGAAATATTTACAAATGTACCCATTTGACCCCAAATAACATCTGGGGGGAAAAATCCCTTTATGTGTCTTTTTTGTTGGTGCACTTCCATCGCATCTGTGTGTATAGTAAAGTGCATAATATTCCCCATACGTATTGGCATCAGTAGAGTCAGTTCGTGTCCATCTGGGTACTAAAATGTGATATTTAAAGAGCAGACTGACAGTTGGGAAATAATCTTTGGTCAACAGTATGATTTTGGGCTTCATTACTAGAGTCACCTGAATATATCAAGCTTTGTTCTTTGGCCAAGGGGACTGTTTCCCCTAATTTCTCAGAATGTTTTCCATGTTTCCCTTTTTACCACTTTAACCGTTTATACCAGGCTTTTTTTACTTGACTTCAAAGCCCAGCTTGATCTGTGTCTGCTTCAAGGCCATCTCCTCCACAAACCTGACATCCACATTCTCCTGCTCTTCAAAAGGGTTCTGAGCTGAAATATAACACCCACACGATTATTACCTTACAGTAAATGACAACATTTACTAGCCTACAACATATTTTATGAATGACTTCATCTCTGAAACTGTGTACCTTGTTCCTCCCTGTTTGAGAGAATCTTGGCGAGGTAGTTTAGGGGCAGGAAATCAGGATAGAAACATGACTTGCCATAGTCCAAGAGTGCAGAGTCCTAAAAAATATCATGTGTTTAGCTGGTAAACATAGAAGCATTTGATCTATGGGCCAAGACCATGATTCAGTTTCCTAAGAATCAAAACACTTGATTCTTTGTTCGATTTAGAACTGTATATCTAAACAACAGTTGTAATATTTCATTCAGCGTCTAGTCTAATAAGCTGTTTCATCGAAGTATTAGTTGCAGTTGTTTGGCAGATATTCAAACCAGTTTCATGCCGCAATGTTTTTCAAAAAAAAAAGAAAGAAAAAAATCCTCAAATGCAAGCAAAAGCACCCTCAGTTGAATTGGTGAAACTGACAAATGCTCCAATATGTTTGTTTGTGTTTGCGTTCTGAAGAGCGTCAAAGGTTTCTGTTTACAATGTGTTTTGTAGTGTTGAACAAAGTAGCCAATCATAGACAAATCAGTTGATTTCTTAAACTCACTGACTAATCAGAGGTGTTTTAAGTTAGTCAGAATCCACTCTCTGCTGAAAACGCCAGAGTTTTTGTTCAAAGTACTGAGTTCTGCACTCTTGTGAATCATCTCCTGGCAAGCTTTCTAGTAGTGTTGTCACGATACTGGAATTTCTAACTTCGATACGATACCTTGAAAAATATCGATATTCGATACCATTTTCGATACCACGGAGAAAAAAACTGCCACAATATTAAGGGGGTATTTTTTTTAATTTAAAGATAAATATAACAAGTCCAGAACATGACAATAATGAGGTATATTTTACATGAACAAAAAATGTCTTGAGGTAGTGCATTTGTTGATTTTATTTATTAATCTTTTATTAAGCTTAGTTAAATGTTAATTTAAACTAACATTTAATACATGTACTAATTAAAATCCAAAGTTCTATTTGTTGATATTTTTTT